>OMNZ01109271.1:12859-23462 GCA_900303255.1 Lesueurigobius sanzi | reverse complement strand
CCCTGGCTGGCGTCGTTCCCGTTGAGGAAGGCCTCCTGCACCTCTCCGTGCTCGTCCAAGCCGCTGGCCTCGTGGGTGAGATAGGAACCTAAGAGACGGACAGACAGAGAGAGAGAGAGAGAGAGAGAGAGGGGGGAGAGGGGAGGGAGGTTAGGCGGCCAAGCGAACATGGAGCATTATCAAACCAATCAGGCTGAGATTATTGCGCATCATACCTGTGACGGATTAATTCATTAGTCGACTGATTGTTAGGTCAATACCAAGCAAGGATTGGCTCGCGGGTACGGTACGAGCCTGCACCGGCGGAAATGAATGGATTCAATGGATGAGTGAGTGAGGAAATGTGACGAGGAGGGAACGAGAGACAGGGAAGAAGGCGAGATTGGCAGAGAGGGATGGAGGGAATGTTATACGATTAAATCAACAATCACAACATCTTTATCTCAGAATAATTGACTATAAAGATCTATTTTCTTTTCTTGTCTCATCAAAAGAGCTGTTATTACGTTATTGCCCGTTGTTATGTTGTCGGTTCCTACAGACTTTCTTCAGAAATCTGTCTTCATTATTGTCAACCAGGGCATGATCGTTTTGAGTATGAATGATCATCAATCGGAAAATGAATAGTTTGCGCTCATAACCAGAGGTGTTTATGCCTCGAATCTTAACAGTTAATTTAAATTTAGTATAGTTTCTATTGAACACTAGCCATTAGTTTGGAGATAAAAGTTCCTATCTTGGTGAACACTGACGTTTCCTCCAGGCCGGTTTTCACATCCAACATCACGTTTTTTTAACACACTGCCACAGACTTGCCATCAGTAAATCACTGTCCACCACGTTGTCCTCAGATATTTTTAGATTTGTGTGAGACTTCCATGCAATTTGATGGCGAGCGGAAGAACGCTCCCTGCCTTGCGGTCCAGGAAGAAGTCACGTGTTGGTTCTGTGGATATAGCCCATACCCCACCTTTAAGGGGAGACACTGCAGGCAAAACTCAATTTAGTCAGTTTTCATGTGTTCGGCCATCTTGCTCTCTTAACATATAAACTTTCACCTGGAAACAAATAAATGACTTCATCTTTACAAAATGGTGTTTAATTATTCACTGATTCAACGTTTCACCATAGAACGATACGGGAAATTGTAACTTCAATGACTTTCTCACATTTTTCTCACATTGTTGCGACAACACCTCCACTTTAGTAGCTCCGACAGACTCCAAACTTTCCATCATTGTACTTAACAATATTTTTGAAAGTTTGTTCAGATGGATTTTTCAATTTTTGATTCCTAGCCTGCTTTATTGAGTTTTTAACCCCCCGTGTAACCTGTGTATTTTGATAAATTAACTCCTTGTCAAATAATTCATATACAACAAATTTCTGTATGTCTTTCTAAACATCAACCTGCCCAGGGACTACAGGTGGAAATTAGCATTTTGTGTTATAACCTGGCACCGAGCATCTTTCCTGACTTTGTCTTGGTCAATGTGTTGTTGTGCACTGTCCCTCTACAAATAAAAGCATACATACCAAAAACAAAGCAAAATTTCCATTTTTACAGATTTATTTACTCATAATTTCATAAAAAACTAAATAAGGTATCCACAATCACATCTGAGCAAATCTTTGTAACTAATATGTAAACAAAATAAAATCATAAATTTAATCCTGGCTCCATCTTTTATTTAGATTTCATCACCAAAAGGCAATTTCAGCTACTTTTACACATAAAATGCCTTATTTCTTTATTAAAACATAAAATTATAGAAAACTGGCAATACTTTTTTCCCTCATATTTATATACATATAATATACAGCAAGGGTTTCCAATTGATAGCACCCAATAAAAGGTTTTTCCCTCTTCTGTGTCTGCAGTGTCTCGCCTTAAGACTCACAAACTGGTGAATTTTCCACAGCAAACTCTCCGCTTGGAAGCAGGAGTAGACTCTTGATTTTATTATAGCAAGTGTACTTTTCAACACTCTTATGATCTGTGCGACTGAGGGCCCTAGTTACTTGGAATGAATTAGGAGTGCAGCTCTGGCCTCTATTTCTGTGCTTCCCTGGGGAGGTGTTCTGGGCATATTCACTTGTTGGACGAGGAACGTACTGGAGGGTATGTCTCTCGGTTGGCATGGCAGATTGAAGTCCAGGCATCTTTGGTTATACTGAATATTCGGCCTCAAATAGCCCAAGGAAATTGAGTATTAGGACGACTGGGTTATTCAAAGAGCTGGTAGATGATAAAAAATAAAAATGTTGGTTCTGATGAATACAAAATGACTACTTTGATTCAGTTGGTAATTTTATGTGAAAAATAAAAAATGAAATGTGAGGATTAGGTGCTTTGATAAGGTTATGTCTGTGCAAGCTCTCAGTCATACAGGAGTTGTCCATCATAGGCAACTCTTCAGTCGTCTTTCGATGATGAAAACGGAAGAATCTTTGCCTATGTTTGATGAGGATAGTGCAAAATCACTCTAAATATAGTCCATGAAGAGAACCAGAGACATTCCACCATAGTAAAAGTTGTTTGCTTTAAGTGGAAATTAGGGAGAAGTTTTTGAAGTCAATAACACACACCTTGATTCGGTTTCATTCTGTGACCAAACTCCACAGTACCTTTTATGCATATGCTTTAATACATGACATGCACTCTTCCAAAGCCGTCTCAGGACTTTCCGGAGCCTTCTAAAGTCAGTATGATTAATTCTTTGTTGTGGCACAAGTCATCGACCTACTGCAGTGTCCCCTTCACTCCACTGTGCCGACAGAATTACAGTCTGGCTTTCGCTCTGAGGTTGACTGGCACTCTGACACTCACATCCAACTAAAGGCATAGCCCCTTTGGCCCTGTCCCTGCTCGGATTGGTTATAATAGTCCTGTCTTTGTAGTTGATTGGCGGTCAGGTCATACTGAATGTTTGACGGACATCGTCTGACTGTGGGGTAAGTAATGGGACTGGATTTAAAGTTTTCAGCCAGTTTGCTCTCTTCACATATTAATGTTCACCTGCTAACACAAAAATCACCTAAACTTTTCAATAAAGTGACACTATTGCACTGATTCAACGTTTCTCCATATAATTACTACTGTATATGGGAAATGGAAACTTCGATGACCATTTTGTCAAGATGCACTTTTCTCACATTGTGGCAACATCTCCAATTTAGTAGAACCTACAGACCCCAAACATTCCAGTCTTGTACTTTACAACATTTTGAAGGTTTGTTCAGAGGCATCAGAGCCTGATTTACTTACTTTTGAACCCTAAAAAATTAGACAAAATTAGACTTTTTTTTTTTTTCTTTTTACAGATTTAGTAACCAGCTTATTCAAAAACTAAACAAGACATTCAAAATCCCCTCAGAACAAATCTTTGTAACTAAAGGGCCTATCTCACCTGCCTGGAGACTAGTTTGCAACCTGGCGGAGACATGAGCTGGTCTCGAGGCGTCCGCAAAGTCTCCTGGAGACTAGCCGGGTCTCCAGGGACTTTCCGTGACTAGTTGGAGACTTTTTCAAGTCTCCATCAGGTCTCGGAGAGGTCTCAATTCAGTTGCGGTGACGTTTCGGAGAGATCTCCGGGTAGTCTGTGCCGGTGAGATACCACCTTCATATATCAAGAAAATAGAACCATAAATTTAAACCTGGCTCTATCCATAATTTAGATTTTGTTGAACTACAGGCAATTTTGTATTTTGACAAAATCAAAACAATGGATTGAAAATCCAGGCAATTTTGGTGATTTTAACAAATAAAATGCCTTATGAAAACATAAAATTTGCAATACATTTGTTTCTTGTATTTATGTCATTAATTTGCAGGAAAAGGTTTAAATAATATTATTATATTCACCTGCAGTGTGTCGCCTTAAGTTCTTGGCAGCTTTAGTGCGCGAGTAGAACGAGTGCCAGCGCAAGGGCACTTAAAAAGATAGGGAGCTCTGAAGGTCCACTTCTTTTTATAGATGAGCCTTGATACACTAACAGAGTCGTAAAACATAGCTCCCACACGTAGAGTTGCAGCCCCGCCCCTTCTCATCCCCTCGGCGGCGCGCGGGCCAAGGTCATTGATCACGGACAGCGCCCGAGCGTCTTCTTGTGTCTATACGCCTGTGCCAGTTTTACACTTCGCTTTAAAGGATTATTTTGGCCGATTGTGGGTGTGACTGGCCCCCAATGATTTCTTTACACTGCATGTTAAACCACAGAGCGGAAGAAAAGAGGGGAACGTGCTCGTGTTAAATGAAATGAGAAGATACCCACTGGTCACTTTATAGGATTGTTGTCGTTTGGCCAAATCACATGAGTGCAAAATTGGAGCCAAACCTAAAATGTTGAGAGATCAGATGACAGTAGCCAGACTGGTTCAAGGAAAGGGAAAGGCCCCACATGTTTAATCAGTGTAGTGTGGAAGATGGATTTGAAAATGGGGTTATTCTGGAGCTCTAATTTACCAACGTCAGAGCTAATATACCGTCAAAGTCAAAGTTGTCATCAGTGCAGTCAAAAATAAAGTTTAAGAGTTTGGATTTTCTTTTTGTGACCATGCAGCTCGCAGGCCATGGGTATTTTTTGGTTGCACAAGTTGCATTCACAGGATTTCACAATTCTAAAGAGCCTATAGTTTTAATTTGAGATGGTGGGCACGTAGGAAATCTATGGTGGTAAAGATTACAACAAAACTATTCTGAATCGATCCAGCAAACTTGACCGCTGGTGGGTCTTCATGAAGAACCAGTAGTGTACCTGCAAGTCCCACCTCTCTTTGTTCTAAAGACGGCAGAAAAACACCTTATACTTTAACACCTCATCGTGACTGAGAACTTACACAGTTACAAAATCCCATGTTTGAACTCATTTTGGATGTTAAGAGACGGACAGGCCCGGCAGGCGGACACTAGACAAGAACTATACTGTATGCAAAGCGTGTGAGATGAAGCTTAAATACTTTGGCAACACAACAAACATGTGCGACCACATTCAGCGCTTCCACCCTGCCGCTACAACCGGGCTCACTCCCTCAGATGACTCTTGACTGCAACTCTTCCACAAAAAAAATAACAACCTCGATGGCAGAGTATATTGTCGTATATCGTGTTGGAGGTGCCGAGCTTGTTTTTGTGGAAGCTTCGAAGGTGCGCTGGGAATTCAACAGGGACCGACTGGGCGATCTTTTTACTGACTCACTAGGGCTTTTCTTTACTTACTGCTTGATGCATATTTTCTGAATAGCACCATGACCCTCTGCATCATAATCCAATCGAATTGTAAGATACCCAGAGATTCGGCCTTTCTGTGTGGAGTTTGCATGTTCTCCCCGTGTCAGGATGGGTTTCCTCCGGTTTCCCCCATCACCCTAAAACATGCACATTAGGTTAAATCCTCAGCCAGGTGATTCTGACCATCAGCCTGGCTTGCGGTCGCCCACTGCTCCTTGACGGATTGCCCCAGTGGCATCGAAGGATGGGTCAAATGCAGAGAACAAATTTCCCTACGGGGACAATAAAGTTCACCTTAACTTACCTTACTATGACAACGGCTGAAATTTGGTTTATGGTTCATATCTCTGTAATTCTGTGTGATCCTGTCTTAAGAGTTGTTGTAACAAGTGAATTTCTCCATTGTGAGATCAACAAAGAACTATCTTAATTCCTGGGCCTATTCACATGAAGCAAAACATAGTCATAGTCATAGTCAAATCTTTTGCTTTGTCGGCATGTATGAACTAAGGTCCAATTGTTTTCTCATAAAGGCGTCTAAAAGAGGTGACAATGTTCAAAAACATGTTCTTGTTGTTGGACAGTTGAACGGACTTTCAGACAAAAAAATAATATGGCAGGTTTGGGGAGCTAATCCCAAACAAAGAGTTCATCAATTGCGAGAATTATGCAAGAATTTCTGCACGGAGGCAAACAAGTGAGTTCATCAGACAGTTCCAAAACAAATGGAGAAAATGAAAAAAAAATACCTTTCTGCCGGACCGAGCACCATATGGTTACGATGAGGACACAGATGATGGTGAACACCAGCAGCGCCAGCACGCCCCCTATCACCGCGTACGGTACTGCGCTGTGAGTCTCCACCACTGCACCGGGATCTGAGAGGGGGCAGAGAGGACAGACTGAGTGAGCGGACAGAGGCATAAATCAGAAACCGGAGCGCACAAGACGGTAATAAGATCAGACCAGATCTCAGAGGAAAGAGAATATTAGTGTGCATGTGTATCTAATTGATATACTGATTAATATGTGTTTCTCAGGAACATGAGCAGGAATTTGTCTTAGAAATTGTATGAAAAATGAGCGAGGGGATACCGTTACTTCATCCCTCTCCCTTTCGAGAAAATTATATTCGTTGATTATGTCTCCATGCCTAATGTACTTATGAAAATTGTAGCTCATTTGGATGTTTTCGGTTTGCTGTTTAAGTCTCGCAAATAAAAAAAAATACCATCATCATAATCATCATCAAACGAACAGGAGAGGAGAAACGGTCAATCTTTCACCCAACCAAGCTTTTTCACTCCACCGACGACAGAAGAAGGTTTGAGACGCACAATGCATTTGGAATGAAGGGAGAAACTTTCAGCGCTATAGCCCTTCTTGTGCAGCCCCGGGAAGAGGGCATCAAACAGATCGCTGCAGGTTCAGATAACATGATGAAAGAAAAGAGAGAGAGAAAAAAAAAACCTAAAAGAGAAAACAAGTTAAGTTCTTGGTAAAATTATGCACGTCAGAGACTTTCATGCCAACCTCCGTCAGCTTCAAAGACAAGAGTAAATACACTTAAAACTGCAGAATTAATGGGGATCAGGCACAGCAGGTAGTGGTAAGTTCTTGTCAAAATCTCCTTCCATCAAATGTTTGGACATTAAACGGAGCGTACTTTGTTAATGGAACAATATTTGAAGTCTTATTTTGTGATTGGTATAGGTACTAAAGGTACACTGTATAGGTACTAAAGGTACACTGTATAGACCCTTTCATTGTTTGTAAACATTTGGGGCTTAGCTGGAGGCGGAAAGCTAGATCCCTATCCATTTCCATTGTAGCTGTTGTTATAGTAACGATAAACAAATGTCTAACTGTTGTTGGAAATACCAGATAAAACCTTATTTTATCGTCTCAAATGTCATTCTTCTTGCCACAACAGGGCAATATTTCTTAGTTGTAGTTTTACACTTATAATCGCGAGTTTTAGTTTAATCTTATTTCTCTTGCTCACTTCCTGCCTCCAGCTGATGTCACTAATGATGTAATTTGAAACTCTTATTGTATATTACTGATATAAATATGGGACAAATATATTTCAAGTTGCTTTCTGTGTGGAGTTTGCATGTTCTTCCTCCAGTTTCCCCTACCACTGAAAGCATATACAATAGATCTGGATGGATGAGAGTGTGTTTGTGAGTGTGGGACAGCGGATGGAGCAACGGACTACAATCTGGAGGGGTGTGTTTACATTCTCATGTGTGTTCATTAACATGCACTGTCCCAACCAAATAAACAAATAAAATAGAGCCAGATTAAATGTATGGTTTTATTTTGTTGATATATTACTTAAAGAGAGAGAGGATTTTTATATCCTGTTTAGTTTTTGAATAAACTAGTTTATGGGGATGGATCAATTTTTTTTAGGGTTCACACCTCAATAAATCAGGCTAGAAATGATATATATCCCTCAGAACAAACCTTCAAAAATATTGTTAAGTACATGACTGGAAAGTTTGGAGTCTGAAGGAGCTACTACAGTGGAGATGTTGTTGACAACATGTAAGAAAAACGCATTTTGAGAAAATTCTAAGTATAATTTCCCACATGATTCTATGGAGAAACTTTGCATTAGTTCAATAATTACAATCCGTATTGTAAAGAATGGGTAATTTATTTGTTTCTAGGTGGAAGTTTACAGGTTAAGAGAGCAAACTAGCCCAAAACCTTGTAAAAAAAAAAAGAGAGAAAAAGGTGGCCCTGCAGTGTCTCCCTGTGAGTCGAAACGATCCAAAATCTTCCTTCGAATATAACTTCAGGTGATTTTATCAAAGGCCCTGCAAAGAACCCAAATACCAAAAAAGTTTCCAGAAGTGAAAAAGTACAGTGAGATGCATTTGTGCCTTCAGATACTTCTCTTTTCAGCCTTAAAAAGTTCTCACATGAGGCACAAGGTTATAGTAACCTTAAGGCAAGCAGTTGCACCTAAGTGCATTGACAAAATCATCAATGGATTAAGGTAATCACGTATATACAGCACTTTGAGTCAGGCATAGAAAAGCAGTTTTATTGAAAAACAAGTAATAATGTTATTTGCTGTGAGCGACGGGACACACTGTAAGAGGATCTGGCAAGGACACAGCACTAATGCGGCTTCACTCAGAGCTCGATACAAGAGATTTAAAATATGAGGCATGTAGAGGAAATATCAGCAATCTGGGGAGGTAGAAATGCGATTAAATGAAAGGAATTTGATTGATGATAAAGAACTGAAATGTGTGTAATGTTGACAAGTGCAACTTCAAATGAATGCCATTCACTCACTAATAAGGAAAAGAAATGTCGTCAATTAGAGGTTTTCAAGGCAAGGTAAGATAAGTTTATTTGTAGAGCACAATTTGTACACATGGATATTCAAAGTGCTTCATAGCTACATACAGTATAATTATAATAAGGCAGATGAAAGCCTTCTGTAAAACATAACCATTTAGGGTTGTCGTGATGGTGAACCAACATCGTGATGCCACGCCCCCTCCTGTCAGAAGCACGACTGATCTTCTGAAATACAAGTAGATAGGCCTTTTCAGTGGACTGCAATGAACAAAATGAGTGGAGCCAAGCTTGGATTATGGGCTGTTGGACCCCATCGGAATCAGCTAAGGTAAGATAAAAACTATTATAAATTACAAAATGCTCACAAATGATGTGTTCTTGTTTTTTGGGGTGGATATTTTGCTTGGTTTTGAGACTGTGGTCGTTTTATTTGAGAAGTTTTGCTTGCAACAAGATATCGTGTGCCTGGGTTGATTCTTATATGACTGCTCTATATCGGTCGTACAAAAATGATATGGAAGCGCGTACTGAGTGTTATGACGATAAAAGAAGACAAAAATAAATAAATCGGGAACTTAAAACTGTTCTTGTAATACAATAAATATTACTTTAGTACAGTAACTTGGTTCATGTTTAAATCAATAATGTCTCATATCTTTATGCAAAAGGCCAACTGGATCTTCTTTGCACACATTTCTGATTGCAAAAATATCGTTTGAATATCAATATCGAGATGTGCATTTTTGTCAATATCCCTGTCTCATATCCTCCAGAATTTTGCTGCATAAAACTGAAACACAGCCTCACTGTGCTTAGTCCTGACTCTGGGAAACAGCAGGAAACTACTCTCTGAGGTTCTCAAAGTCCAAGATTGTTCATCTGGCTCTATTCGGGAGAATTGAGGTGCTGCCATTTTGGACCACCAGTCAAAATAACCCTTACTACTAACAGAAGGCAAGCCCACATTGTTAAATTCTAAAGACAGCAATTTTCTGAACAAGCTAAACTTCAGACTGCAAAGAGGCCAGGTCTAAATGATAAAGGTCCTGAGGCTAAATAAGGTCCCACCCAGCACAGACAGTTTTCAAATATGTCACATCTACACTGTTGCTTCCACTAAATACTGTGATTCAATTCAATAATAATCATTAAAACAAACAAAAAAAGCTTCATTCATCCCCAAAGGGTTATTAAAAAAACACAGAGCGGTTTGCACTAAACCATATTCATAAAATATGAAATAGACTTATTATAAAATGAATGTTATTGGACAAGGGCAATTAGAGTTTAGGCATTGTACAGTGACTACATAAACATTACTGCTGATGCAATATTTGACTAAAATGAGCAATCAGACGATTTGAAGGTGTCTGAGAGGCTAGCTTGATTGTCGCACAGCAAGAAAGTGCCGTTGTTGTTGTTGTGTGTGGGTGTGTTTATTTTGGTGGTTAATCAGGACAGTCCACAAGAATACACACAACACTATAAGGACATTTTGGATTATGAGGACAGGGCCAAAGTCCTCACAATTCTAGAAATGTAGAAGCATGTCTGACGGCCAGAAGGGTTCAAATTATGTTTCAAATTCTGTGTGTAAATTAATGGTGGGATCTTGTAAGTACACTCATTAGTATGCACAGACAGAAAGATTCTAATTGGCGGACAGGCAAAGTCTCCATAAAACACGATTTCAACGTTCATTTTAACACGCTGCGTAACAATCTAATGTATATTAACTTTTGTTACCAATTTGGTGGAGGTTGCCAAATCTAAACTTCTGTAGTTGTAAAATTGTCTTGATAAAGAAGAAAAAAAAAGGTGTCCCCATAAACCACCACCTACTGGGTTTAGAAGTATACCCTTATAATGCATAAAAGACAGCCTGGATTCCCAATCAAACCCCAAAAGGGTAATCGACAGTCTGGATTCCCAATCAAACCCCAATAGTGTAATCCTCCAGCTATAGATGATCCTGACCATCCACAGCTCCTGACAGTTTGCCCCAGCTGCATTGAAGGATGTGTCCATGAGTAATAATATCTGGTTAG
>OMNZ01109269.1:0-18367 GCA_900303255.1 Lesueurigobius sanzi | reverse complement strand
TTTCCAGTTTAATAATATTGTTTTTTTGGCAATTGCGAGGGACACTAATATGAAGCTATGGACAGGTTTGGTTAGTTGGAGATCAGACAGATCGCCCAATAGGGCTATGGAGGGGGTGAGTGGGATGCTGAGGTTGAGGATTTTGGAGAGTTCCCTCATGACCTCCGACCAGAATTTTTGTACTGGAGTGCAGAGCCAGTATGCATGGAAATGGTTGTCTGTCTGAGTGGTGCAGTGTGTGCAAGTATCTGTGTGTGAAAAGCCCATGTGATGCATGATGTGGTTGGTGATATGGGTTCTGTGCAGTGTTTTGTATTGAATTAACTGTATTTTATTGTTGGTTGACATATTGAAAATGTTTTCACAGATGTAGTCCCAGTCTATTGTAGAGTCTTGAAGGTCTCTTGTCCATTTGTCAGTGGGTATTGCAATTGTTGTATCGTGGTGGGTAAAGATTTTGTAGATTTGGGATAGGAGTTTTGGTGATTTTAGCGACTGTATCTTGGAGAGGAGTGGGGGGGTAAAGTTGTCAAAGTTGTTGATGTTCAGCTGTTGTTTGATGGCGTTTTTTATTTGTAGATATTGGAAATTGCAATGTTGTGGCAGATTGTGTTTTTCCCTGAGAAGGTCGAAGGTCATGAGAGAGCCACCCTCAAACAGGTCCACTACCCATCGCACTACCCATCACAAAGGAAATTACATCATAAAGTTTGCTGATGACTACTCATTAAGATGGGACTCATTAAGAATGATGATGAATCGGCATACAGGATGGAGGTACAGCAGCTTGTGGCGTGGTGCAGCTCAGATCTGGCTCTTAATGCAGAAAAAACTAAGGAAATTATTTTTGACTTCAGGAATAGGGGACATTATGACAACCCACTACATCAGAGACTCTGAAATAGAGATTGTCAAGTCCACAGAGTTCTTGGGATACCAACTGGCTGACACTTTAACATCAGAGATTGTGGAAAAGAAGGCCCTGCAGCGTCTCCATCTCCTGCAGAAGCTGAAGAAGGCATATCCTCCACTGCCCTAACTGCTTTCTATAGAGGGACTAAGGAGAGCATTATCACCTACTGCGCAACATATTGGTATGGAAACACCAGAGCAGAGGACAGACACAAACTGGAGCGTATTATAAGAACTGCTCAGAAGATCACCCAGAGATGCTTGAGGAGAAGTTGCTACATGTAGGATCCCTCCTATCCTTCTCACAGCTTGTTCTCCCTCTTACCTTCTGGCAGGAGGTACAGAAGCATTGCCTCCAAAACCAGCCGCATCACGCATATCTTTTTTCCATCTGTGATAAGACTCTTAAACCAAAGTATGCAGCGAGGCAGATAACAGATTTGTCGTGACTTTTTATGATTGACACTTGGACTTTTAAATGCCTTTTTTACAAACAGATTATGCACATAGAAATGACAATAAATTTCATCTTGAATGTTGAAAATTAGAAGATGTTCAGTGACAATAAAAGTTTAGATATTTTAAAAATCTTCTTTAAACAAAGGTGGTTTCTGATATGGCTGGATTCTACAGGCATCACTGCAGTAGAGTCAACTATAAAGTGTCAGCAAAGCAAAAAAAATACCCACTACAGTTATAGGATGTGTGGTAAAAGGACCAATGAATAGTCTGAGTTTAAGTACATTTAGATTTAGTTGTATAATTATTACAAAACCTAAATACTAAATAAACTTACCTTGCCTTATTGTCTCTTCAGCAATATATCAATACACAATACTTCATGCAAGCAACAATATATAGAAATCCATTAGCACCACGGAGCAAATGGTCCATAAATAAGTCCAGGCTCTTTGTGTGTTGCCGTATAATGACACTATTATTACCACCTTTCCTAACAAGCACCTATAGACTGTGCTCAAGCAAACAGTGCAGCGTGTTAGACACTGGGCTCAAACAGCCGCCCGGAGCAGAGCCGTCTGGAGTCATTATGACAGCTGACTCACAGCGCTGCTAAAACTGGACACTAACGTTTTAATGGAATATATCTGAATGCATTCCTCTCAGCGATCTATTTTAGCACACGTTCACAGCAAGGCTGACACACACAGTCACGGTAAAACCCAGGACTGACTATGTATGTGGTTTATTGACAATTACAATGTACAATGTCAGTGCATAATAAATAAATAACAGCTTGACAGACCTTACCATCTGAGCAACTTTGTAAAAGTTGTCTATCTCCAAAAGTTAAAGTGTGATTTGTTCCAAGGGTGTTTGAAGGAACAGGTTTGGCACATGTGGAGTTTGAAGGCTGTTCATACCAATATTGTATATATTTTTGGTATTGAGTATATAAGGCATGGGGTCAATTTACTGTCCTGGTGATCATATGGCTGATAATGATCGATGAAACACAAGCCACCGCTCATTGTAAACATTAGAGCCTGCCTCAAAGCACATCTTTCACATCTGCTGCTTCTTTCTTACATGCTACTAACTGTTGCTCATTTTAACACATTGATTGGACCTGCCTGAAAACAAGAATGTTCATGTGAAGGGAGTATTTCTCTCTGCAACAAATAAAAATCTAATAAATGAAACTGGAAACAACAGAATAGATGGAAAAATAAGACAGTGATTTAACTGAGAGAAGAAACATAGTGAAATAATTTTATTTCAACCTCCTCGTGAGTCGATTTAACCACAATGAATAAAAAATGCACTTGACAGCACATTACTGCTTTACAATAAGAGCACTTAAAAAGTCCATTAATCACTGTCCTGACTCTAACCACAGTTAACACCAGCGACTGGGTCGAGACGAGCGCATTAGCATCATGGGTGACTTTCAAGATAAATGGATATTTTCATTATTACCTACAGAGTTGTTGCAGCGCTCCATGATGAAGAGCACGATGAGGTTTAATGTTGTGCCTTCAGATGTCCCTGTAATTGGATAACTAATAGGAATCATCACTCAAAGTGTTTGCTGCTGCTCTGTCTTTAGACATGGGTCTCTGGGTCTCCACAGGTCACTCCACAGGCGTTCATTAGAAGAATGGCTACGATTGTGCTCATTAAGACAAGTATTATTAAACTCTCTGATGGGTATACAGAACAGAGGTAAAAATAAATGGTGTTATGTAAAGATATAATTGTATTGTGATTAGCATTGAACAGAGTGTACAAAACGCCAATGTAGAATAACAACCGAAGCAGGACAGGAGCCTATCCTTCAACTATACTGCATTTGCCTTAAGCTGGACACACACTAGAGGATTTTTTGCCAGATTTTAGTCTTAGGAGGAGTGGCTCAATAAAAACGTTCTCTCATGGTATGATCTGTGGTGGGACTCCTCATGTGTGTGTATGTGTGTCCTCATAACATTATTGTGACAATGACCCTGAGCAGTGACTCTGAAACATGTTTATAAACTTATAATCCCTGTGACGAACTAGGATGCTAGAAATCTATTAGGAAAGTAAAGAATGTGTTTAGACACAACTAACTATTTACTATTTCCATTGTACTTTATTTGTGAAAGTATTTCACACATGTATTTTTTTTTAACTATTGAAAGAGTTAAGTTAAATGTGCAGTGTTAATCAGTGTTAATCAGTGTTAATCAGGTCTAAACCAGGTCAAAGAGAGACTGAATGAGCAGCTTGTGTTTCTGTTCATCACTGTGAAATACATGCAACTAAACCACTATAGAAAGTACAGATACCTGCTCTAAAATGTAGTTAAGTAAAAGTAAAAAGCATTCACCATAACATTTAGTAAAAGTACATAAAATGTGTCTCTTTTGTACTTTTAACTCCCACTACTGCTACAACACAGAGCTGACATTAGATAACATAACTTTGGCACGTCCCACTGGGAGGAGGCCCCGGGGAAGACCCAGGACACGCTGGAAAGACAAGGTCTTTCAGCTGGCCTGGGAACGCCTTGGGATCCCCCAGGAAGAGCTGGATGGGGTGTTCGCGGATCGGGAAGTCTGGGCATCTCTGCTCGGACTGTTGCCTCTGCGACCCGACCCCGGATAAAGCGGAAGAAAATGGATGGATGGATGGAACTTTGATTGGAGAAATGGAATTAAGATTGATGTAGAGTGAAAGAGGAAACAAGTGTAACACATGATGTACACCTGAGATTGTGTGTGAACTGACCAGATTTCTTTAATAAAACCCAAAAGAAAGTGCACATCTCCAGACGTCCATCTCATTACACCGATGGCAAAAGCACAACTGGGGGAATTAGACTGAAAGTCACCCGCTTTGCCCTTTGTGAGACATTTTCACACAATCCTGCATTTTCTGCTGCTTTAGCTCAGTGGTAAAACTGTTTCCACTGATTACTATGGGATGTAATTGGTATTTCATGGCGGTCTAAAAGGAGAAGGTGTGAATTGTATACAGTGGGACCAACCTAATGAAGTAAAGTGATGATTTTATCGAAGTGAGAATAAGAACGTCAGCACCATCTCCATGTTTTTTTTTTTCTTCAAAGTAAACTATTTCAAAATGTGTCAAGAACAACCAACAATTATCACTATACTGTAAACATTGTTCTTAATCTCACTCATTATATTCTCAGTAGGATTTGAGTCAAAACATGGTGAAATAGAAATAGAAAATTGGCAATAAATCTCATTGTACATGAATAAGGGGACACAATCATAATCCATTGGCAGATTTGTTTATTTGGCAAGTCAGAATTACTTAAATAAGGGTGAAAAAAAATCTTAATTCAGCTATTTTAACTCATCAAGATGTATATTTTTGCAGTGTAATGGTATTGTGTCAAAAAAATGAGTTGACCAAGCTGTGAACCAAATTGCATAACATTGCCGCTGACCTGCATGTTATTTATGGCCGTAATTGCGTCTCAGTCACTCTTGCGCTGGAGATGTTTGAACTTGGAGGGCCAAGGCGGGTACTCAAAGGGGTAAAAAAAGAAAGAAAAAATGGCAACTTGTGACACACTCATTACCATAAAGGCTTTACACAATTGCCCGCTGCTCTCTTGACGTCACCAAACCAAAGGCCAGTGTCACCAATCAAAGAGCCAGTGAGAGATGTTTAAAAGGCGAAGAGTGCTTGGAAATGACTAAAGTCCTAAATGGACCAGATGCCAAACCTTTGTGGTGTCTATAAAACAAGTTTGCGCAAATCAATAGGACAAAAATGTGTCTTGTCTTGTCTGTGTAGGTCAACTCATTACTGTAATAGCTGCGTGTAATGTCCTGGTGAAATTACCTGTCCCCTTTTATCCCACTACTTTGTCAGTCTGCTGCTATAGGTGCGGCTAATGCCTGGCAATTAAGTGCGCTCACCTCCGGTTAGGAAATGGCTGCCCTCGTTGTTACGAATTATGCATCATTTATTAGAAGATTGGAAAGGTTTCAGAAGTCGGCGACCTCCGGCCTCTTTCCTTATGCATCACGACACAAGAGAAAAGTTTTGCATTTAAACAGCTACTTTACAGAATCGGCATTAGCGTGTTCTGTGTGTGTACTATGATGCACCAGGCTCTAAATACTAAATGTGCATTACTTTAGAGGACCATGAGGAGACTGTGAAAGAGTCAACATTCACTTCTGGCGTCTACGGTTTGGTGAAGAGGAGTCCTGCGAGCCACATTCATTTAAACTCATCCAACCAATATTTATCAGCCAAAAAAAAAAATTTTCCCGTCATGATTGTTGCATGGTCCTTCCTGATAGATGCTAACAGACACGTATTTTATTTTATTTGATCAGTATGAGCTTTTTAAATTTAGTTTATTATCCGATTCCAGTATTATTACTACTGTTAACAAACCTTTTTTCTTCTTGATGGCATATTTCCTGACTTTTTGCACCCCCCCTGTGTGATCCTGTCCTAAGAGCTGTTGTAACAAGTACATTTCTCCATTGTGAGATCAATAAAACACTATCTTATCTTACCTTCCTGATGCTTCAGGATCTTAAAAGTTTTACTGTTGGCGTTCTTTTGTCAAAGTTTAGGTCAATATAGCCAATTTTAACACCGCCTTATAGAACAAATTTAATCTTGGTCTTGCCCTGGTTGTACTCAGAAATCCAATCCATTTACAGCGGTAGACTTAGTGTGAAAAGTTTAAGAGACACCTATAGTATATATTACCAAAATGCGGCTTCAGCATTCACATTCATAACTCATTTGCTGAAATTAAAACAACCATGGAAAATCAATTTTTCTAAACTGATAATGATTCTCCTCATAGGAATTCTGCTGCCACAAACATCCTTCTTATAAAAGACTTGATGCCATTAAGCTCCTAATTACATAATAGTTTAATTCACAGCTTTAGAGGGGTGATGTAAGTAGTCAATCAATCACCTTCTACATTATTACATGTGTGGGAATCCTAGTTAATTACCACAGATGAAGAAATTATTAATAGCACTCAGCCATCCGGATAGATAAACACAATTATCATGGTATGGTACGGCTATGGCTGTACACTGCAGCTCTGAATACATTTTCTCTTGAAACCACGGCCTCTGAAGATGCTCATTTATTTATCTTTTGTCCTGGGGATTTTTGGCGTTTGTGGTAACTTTCGGGAACAAAACGGGAAGCGCGAACGTGTCATGCGGGTGTCAGCGCCCGGGCTTATGGCTGCACTCAGTGTCAGAGCACCAGGAGGAGAACGGGGACGAGCGACGACCACGCTCCTCCTTTGAAGCAGCTCCTCTCTGACATAAAGCCATTACAGGTGCATTAGCGTCACCCGGGAAGAGCAGAGGTTGAGCCCAAAACTACCAATCTTCTTTAGAAAGCACACCCCACACACTGACATTTAAATTCACCCAAAAAAGCAGGATGTCGGTCTATTACGCCTTACCACATGATTTGAGGTGTCAACGAGGCTCTCTGCAATTGACCCACTCTTAAAGCAAAGATTATTATGCAAAAGGAAAGTGATCCATTACCTAACCTGCTGCATCTCAAAGGGACCAAAAACAATTC
The DNA here is from genome assembly GCA_900303255.1 of Lesueurigobius sanzi. Classification (NCBI taxonomy): domain Eukaryota; kingdom Metazoa; phylum Chordata; class Actinopteri; order Gobiiformes; family Gobiidae; genus Lesueurigobius; species Lesueurigobius sanzi. Next base: position 11,398 of record OMNZ01109269.1, on the reverse strand, counting down.
AAATGATGGCTTCTTTTTGCATCAAACCGCATGTCTAAACTCGATTTGCCGAGTTCTACAGTACAAGATCTTTCTTTCCAGCTCAATTGAACCCACTGTGCTAAGCTTCCTGCTGCTTGTCTGAAAATAAACGTCACATTTCCCCCCTGACACCAGAGCAGTGACAAAAGCAGATCATAAATGAAAAAAAAAGGGTTGTATTTTTTCTGCTGTTAGATCGGAAAATCGGTGTCCCTCGCCAATCGCCCTGTTGAGAAGAAGGCAAGCCTGCTGCAAAAGAGCGACTCTTGAAACCAGGCTCCCGGCCAAGAACATTGTGGCTGCCCTAAGGATCCTAGCTATTTATTTTTCCTCTTTTTATGTCTGGTACACGAGAGACAAAGCAAGGGTTCAGCAGTGAAGGAGGTTGACTATTCAAAACATGGCAATTAACCTCCGGCATTGAGGTTTCTGCTGTAGAGAGTTTGCAAAACTCCTCAGATGCTTGTTGCTTTGCCTTGATGAGGAAAAACAGTGAAACCTAATTATAGTGAGGAGCTGCTGAAGTCTTCATTACAGTATGACGCGAAACAATAGTTTTAGAAGAAGCTGTATGGTTGTCAAATTGGAAAAGCAATTAATTTGAGTTGCAATTCCTTCGCTCTGGCCACATTATTAAGATAAGATCAAACATTACTGATCTCACAATGGAGACATTCACTTGTTACAACAGCTCTTAAGACAGGATCACACAGGGGGGTGCAGAAAAAGTTACGAAATGTGCCATCAAAGAAGACAACCCTGTACAACAGATGATAGTAATAATAGTACAATGTAATCAAAAAAATAAAATGAATTAGTGTCTTATTATTCAGTTTAATTGCTCTTTAGCTAAAAAGCTTTATTTAAAAGGTTTTTTTTTTTTTTTAAAGGTTTTAAGCCTTAAGTGACTTGTAGAATGACAGGTGCTTTATGCCATGTTTAACTGCTCTAATGGAGTTTATAGACCTGGACTTTGGCGGAAAAAAACACCATTACAAGGCTAGCACTTAGTCCACTCAAAGACAAACCTCCCTTCATTCTTCCTAATTTCCCGACAGAAAAGAAAGATCCAGATTGACGTAAAGAAGGACCACACATTGACTGTATTTGGACAATATGTTTAAACCAGGGAACAGATAGAGGCTCAGGGGCTGCTCTGTAGCAGTAGACAGGGTTACGAGTAGAGACAATGGAAAAAAATATATAATTTCAAATCGTCAGGAATCTGTGAGGAAATCTTCCTGGTGCGCTACAAAGACATTTCATTATGGTCCTACAGTATGTGCTGTCGGCCCTAAAGATCCCAGTGTGTCTATTGTCGTACACAGTCCTGGTTATACAGTAACCATAACAGGCAATCCACAGCCACAACTTCCCAGCCTTTGAAATAGTCCAAATCATAGCTCTCTCTGTTGCTTTCCGCCATCTTTGAATTATGTTTGATAGTCAAAAAATTCACCTGCAATTTGCTTATTTACAGCGGTGATACACTACCCTTTCTTGGAAGTAGATTTCACCATGATTTGAGAAGGTAAGTAAAATTAAGTTGTATTTGTGCAAAAAAAATCTCATTGTACTTAAAATTAGAAAATACATCTAAATTTACTTTACTCTACAATTATTATTAGACATTTTTGTTCAAACTGCTTGTTCCATTGGCTTTTACCTACCTACTCTAATCAAGACTATAAGAAAACATCCCTTATCTCTAAACCACTTTTTGCTGTAGAAACCTTGTTACCTGCCCCTTAACGCCGCAGAGAGCAGTCCAAACTACACACTGCGCACGTGCAAAGTGAAAAGTAAAGTAAGAACAGATTTCCCGGCACTGATTAATGATGTTTAGCATAGAGCATCTGTTGTTGCCTCCTGCTAAAGCGACGGGGTGCAGTGCTGCAGAAGGGAACAGGAAGCACTTGTCAGGTCAAAGGTAACATGTAAGGCTTTCAGTTTGTCGAGGTCTTTCTTTCCACATCACACCACACTGGCATTAACCTTCAGTTAGCGCCTATCTGATGGCAAAGCCCATTGGAGCGCCAACTCATTTGCTTAACAAGACGTGCTAGAGTATATCAGTGAGTGGGGGAGGATTGGTAGAGGGAGTCAGCAGAGAAAAGAAAGAAATTATGATTGCTTCTTGCACCAGTCGAAGCCAACACCTACAAAAATGCAGGTTGTAACGGGTCACATTTTGATAATGCTTTGAAATAAGGATGCACCGATACCACTTTTTCTCAAACCGATACGAGTATGAGTACTTTGATTTGAGTACTCACTGATACCGAGTACAAGGCAGCTAAAGTAATTAGTTCTCATTTCTATTTAGCCTAGTGGAGTCATTTATCAATACTTTTAAGAGACGTTTGATCAGAATTATACATTTAAAGTAAAGCTATTTTATTGAATATAATATTTGTAATAATGTGTTTTTTTTTTCATTTAAGATGAAAATTATAGCAAATATTTATGTCCATATTGTACAGTGTCCATATCCAAACGTTACTCAGTGCCTGTGTTGTATTTGTATATAATAGTATGTAGATTGCTAGTAGTATAGTATAGTATGCAGTAGCCTCATGCAGTAGCCTCACGACAGCTAGCGTGGGAAAACCGGTAGATTGTTTTTGCAAGCTTGCACTAACTTGCTAAGTTAGCATATTGGATATGTTTAGCTCCAGGAGCAGCTAAATGTTGCTAAATATGGACATGCTATACCTCTTTTAAAAGCTCTTCCTGAGACCTTTTAAGTCGCTGGGTTTGTTTTACAGATGCATTTAGTCCCTAAGCATATACTCTAAGAATCGCCATGAGCAGTATAGCAGCTGGTTAGCAACATTAACATTCTCCTCTTGTAAACATTCAAGATGCACCACTGAAGTCAACATTTAGCACGGGTTAAATTCAGCACAAACTGATTTAGGGAATGAGTCTGTAATAAAGTCAGGTCCGTGTGGAGTATTGTATTGAATTCTCCAATTTGTTCTGGCAATCTCTGGCATGCTCTGATCAAATGTGAGGTGCACTCATGGTATCGGCCCCTTGGTATCGGGACCACATTAATGAGTACGAGTACAAGTACAAGCAGGTGGTATCGACCTGATACTGGTATCGGTGCATCCCCACTTTGAAAGGAAATTAATGTTGATTTGTAGCTTTGGTTGGAAAATTAGATCTGATCCTGTCAATCATGGTATTTTCTTTATTTAAGAAGATGGACTTATTTGTAATTGCAATAGTTGTAAGAAAAATAGAGGAAAGCACGTATCAATCAAATCATATTTATACATATATATTCTAACCATGTGTTGAATGCAACAATATACAGTATATATTTTCTTTTTTTTTAGATAAAAATTAGCATAACCTTTCAAGCTCTTAACCTAAGTCATAAGAATTTTCATAAAGCTTCTCATAATCATCATATTACCATTTCAAGGGTCGTCCTAGAACTGTCACCTCGCTCATAAGCCAAATTTAAAGAAGCATGCTCCGTGGAAATACATATAGAAGCATTTTGTCCCAGCGCATAATATCAGTCATGAGCTCGATCTGCCTTCGACGCCTGATGAATCTGGGGCCACGGCAGAGACGTCAGGCAGGCGACCACGCGACGCAATTATCAATCACACACACTGCACTCACCCCAGCCATAACTCACCCCAGCGCTGTCACACGGGATTGATGTCTCACTATATGAACTGATATGCGGTCAAACCCTGTTCTCATACTAAAGGTTTATGAGCTAAAGACTGCATTATGCTGTTTGGCCACTGCTTATTGACTGTGATCCATTCATACATGATGGAGATTTATATCACCTGCGATGACAAAAGCGCGTGCAATTTATCAGCCGCAAAACGCAAGTCTATACCTTCAAACAGCCACATGGACGACAGAGGTTTTCGGTGTTTGATATGGACACAGCGGATATCTCCCATGTCCCAGTCACTCCCCAACTTGAGTTTCTGTTTAAGATACAATCGGCACATGCTCAGATGCTCTTGTGTCTGCACAGTGATGATGCACAGCGTTGCTATGGAAACACGTTCCTGAAAACATGCTTCACACATATTAAAAATCCCAGAGCATATAATAGAAAACACAAGGCTAACCGATTTCAGATTGATGACAGTAGGTACAATCTTCAACTATATTTTGCTCAAAAAATACACTTTGGGAAACATGCTTTACCGACTTTGCTAAACTTAAATGATAGAGAATGCATTCGACCTTTGATACTGAGTGAAATAATAAACGGACTAGCATGATTGGTATCTGGTCATTTTATAGAACAGACAAGCATGACAGATATCAGGTAGTTTTAGATAATGGCACTCAGACTACTGGTGGCAAGCCTTTTGAAGTGTCTTGCCCATGGACAACAACAAGTAAAGCGCTGTTCGGAACTGGCACTGGCTTGATGCACCATGTGGCTAACATGCAAAAAATGTAATCATAAAAGTGAATAACTAAAGAAAATGAAAACTATTGACATAATTGACAAGACAATTGTTTTTATGCATAGTTCACATTTGCAGCACTAATTCATCTAAATATTGTTAGCCTTTAGCTTCAAGACAAACTCTCTGACTTTTATAAACACGCTGAACTACATCCTACATCAAGTCCTACATCAAGTTATTTACACGCAGCAATGGGGCTTTTCCACATAGCACACTTCTATCCAGCTCAGCCCAGGGCGCAATTGGCGGATTCACCCGTATCTACCCTACCCAGGGTCTTGCTTTTCCACATGACCAGTGGGCTACTCTTTAGGTGGCAGGATTCACCGGCTGCAGCTCCCCGAGAGAAGACAAATTCAAAGACTGCAAAGTCATATTGAAAGCAACAGTTGGGAACATAATGAGAACACTATGGATAACTATTGCCTTATGCTGGACTTTATTAAATTATTCTGAAGCTCCAAGACAAAAACTAGAGGAAAGAAGCTAAAACACACTATGAAGGTAAGCTATGTGCTAATGTCATGCTAACAGCAGCTGAAGTTCTGCCAACAACAGATAATGCCATCACTCAGCAAGATCACTTTTTACAGCTGTAGTATAATGTTGTGAAAAAATATTCTGGTGGACGTGCTTGTTTGTGGGAGCGCGGTCTTCTGTCTCCTCTGAAAAATCAGAGGCCAGCAGCCTGATCACCTCATGCTAGTATGAGTCCAGCTTGCTTCGACCCAACACTAAGGACTGTCCATAGGCCGTAGAATAAATGGATGGAGCTTGCGCGGCTATCCCCATTGCATTCAGCGCGGGCTAACAAAGCTAATTCATGCTAGCATTTGAACCACTGCCATGTTGCTTTTTCGGAAATGCTAGCATGGCTTCAAACAGAGCTAGCCAATTAAATCTCCCTGATATACACTCTAAGGGACTGTCCCAAAACTTGTGCCTGGCTCACCCGGGAAATCCGGGAAACAAAAGATTAAGCGGATAGGCCAGGCACTGCGCTCGGCCGGAACTCCCAGTGGAAAAGGGGCATACAGTAAGTGATCATGTACCAGGAACTCATTGTCCACCATGGAATCTTGAGAAAATAAGATCACTGTAACGGGTCTAAGCTGATCTCCATAGGAAAAGAATAGAAAATACTGGCGCTCACAACTTCAGATTAGCGGAACTAGCGTAGCCACATCGTGCAACGAGCCAATTCAACCGCCAACCACAGATTAGTCGGCAAGCGCTTTACCACTGAGCCACTGTCGCCCCATTTGCAGAATTTGGCTCTAACTAGCCTCCCTTGTCCATGGTGACACGAGACATCTGCACAAACAGCGTATGGGCAGAGTGAAGGGAGAGTACTTTAAGGCCCCTTTCAATTACTGCAATAACATCAGGCATGAGAAGCTAATGGTGTCTGGAAATTTATTTGTTCATTAAACAAAGATAATGAAAGCGGAATGAGCAATCAGTAGTCGCCTGGCAAGTGGCTGGAATTCTAAGTGACGCCAAAGTGGAGAGACAACAGAGAGCACTGGCCTTGGCGCACTATGATTACATTTAATCGACCACAATAGACTTTGCAAGAACAGCAAAATGTGTAACAGGGCTGCAACAGTGTCTCTGTAACAGTTCTTCTCAACTGGTGTGGCGTCGGGACTCACCATTACCCTCGGATGGCAAGTCAAGACCCAAATAACAATTGAATATTAAATAATGAATAATAAGTAAATTATAATACTACTAAATATTGGAATAATGCTCCCTGAGAAAAACTACTGCTCTATAGTGTATATAGTAAGAAGAACTGCATGGGTGCCACTAGTTTGAGATTAAAGCCAGCCATCACCCTTACATGACTTTGAGCGGCCTAAATATAGAAAATACAAGTATAACTGAGGGCAAGATAGATGTGGCCAAGCAAAAAGGTGTCACAAAACGTCACGGAAACGTGTTAGGGCGGCAGTGAAGTGGGGAGTACGTGACAGCGTCCTTATCGTCTGTCGGCTCTGCTCTCCCGGTTGCGAGTGAGAAACTATATTTAAATGTGTACACAAGCAAATATGATTAAAGATATGGGGAGGGGTGTGGGGCTGGAGGGGAGCAGACACGAGATGAGGAAGCTCACCAAAAATACACAAAACAAACTTCCACACTTGAAGGGCATTTGTGAGGTCGATATTATTGTCATCTTCTTTGTCGCTTGCAAGTTTTTCTACCTGATAGCTACTGTATGTGTCAAAATTATTAATTGCCACAACATAGACATTTTATACAACTACTATATTTAGTTTTGCAAGGGTAATTCCAGTTTCAGTGTGGTGTACTGCGTCAAACTAATTGATTAAGAAGAGCATCTATAGAAATTGAATAAATAGAAACTGCTAGAAACTAATAGAAACTGCAATGTTCACCAAATTAGTTCAAGTATTCTCTACTATAATGCAAAAGTACTGCAACATTGCTGTGTTGGACCCAATGAACACTGTTCTATTGAAAATAGTTGCTTGTACCAAGTGTTTACAGTTTGTTGAAGCAGTTTGTGTTTTTGGTATAAAATGTTGACATTGTGGAGTCTCTTTCAAATGACTTGTTGAGATAAACATACTGCAAACTCTCGCTGAACTCCAGCAAAGCTATTCAGATTGTACTAGCTCGGTTCTCTCGACCCTGAAGAGGAGTGTACATTATTGTATATCTGCAGTGTAAATAAGTGACTTGATTAAAATGATTTTAAAGCTCAATAAATAATGTTGATTTATGTTAATTTTATTTATAATATTTTGAAATATTTAGTGATAATGCAGTTCAATTTATAAAGACTGTACTTTGTAATGTTTGTGGTATGTTGGAAAAGGTCTATGCAGTTAGGACGAGTAAAACCGATGGGAACATAAAATGTTTGGGCAGAGTGGATGATGGAGGGATAGAGGGAGAGCAGAAGAAAAGGGAAGCTTTGGCGGGTCCAGCCAAGCAGGAAGTGCTGTGCACAGTTGAGCAGTGGAGATAAGCCACAAAGCAGACGTCTGCATATCAAGTGCCCACCCAGTTGCCACATTTCCACCAGCTGACTCCCATCGATCCAATATATCTGAGGCGTACTGACAGATGTGTGTAAAACTGAGTGAGGGATTATAGGTGTGTGAGACAGACGGAAATGCCTTTGAAAGGGCCACAGCCCCAATATTACATTTACTGTGGCAGGAACAGAGCCAGGGACATCGATCATGTGTTGTTCCAGTGAAAAAATATGGAGGATGCTCGACAGGGCAGATCAGCTGCTGTACCCCCGCTGTAGTGATTAAAACTGATGAAAGCTGTAGTGGCATGTTCAAGCCATCTGTAAAATACTGGACTGCAGTGACAACTGACAACAGTAATAACATCAAATGTACGTTTTCAGGTTTAAATCCTTATCCACTCAGTTCCCAGGGCTTGAGAGCACAGACAGTTAGGTCCCTTCTTTCTCAATTATAGTATTTGTTTGTCTCTCTGTGGCAGAGATGCTTCCAATCATGTTTTGTCCTTGTTCAATTCCGCCAGTTGTCAACTAGTCTGAGCGTCTCTGCCCATGGAAAGCTTCCATATATGACCTAAACATTCAGAAATGAACAAGCCATAATGGATTCTGTTACATGCAAATCAACAAAGTACAGACCTTAAACATAATCAATGTTGCACTTGTTCATTTGAAAAGTATAATATCTATGTTTATACAGTACAGTAGATACATACTGTACTGTATAATATATACAGTAATTACTGTAACCCCTGATTCTTGCACACAAAGTGGGAGCTAAAAAGCAGTATTTGTGAGCATGTTATTAAATGGCATATGGGAGATTTTAATGAAATAAGGAAAGGCTCAGACAAGAAGTTAAGAATATGTGGAGGCAGTGTGGCCAATTAGTGGACAGTCTGCAGCAGGAAGTGTCAGAACACACGAGATACGAGATTAGCATTAGAGCGTTGATAGAGGGCGCAACCAAAAGAGACGTAAAGTTTGTCTGCCTAAACCAACAGAAACTTAAGATGGATGTTAAAGACAAAACATACTTCTGGTATTAAAGGTGCATTATGTAAAAAACCTTGATATTAGTGTATATTTAACCCTTTAGTGACCCTGTGGCTGTACGGGTGCAGCATGACACCTTTACTTTCCATCACAGTGGCCTCAATGACGCTCCAGGATCTCGTATGTAATGCTGCGTGACCCCTTCCCTGGTATAATAGCAATTCACATTATTATGAAATGACGTAAAGTCTGGATACATGGCATTGAGGATGTGATGCCTTAATGAAGACATTTGCTGCGCCTGTGCCCTTGTGTAATGTGATGCTGTCTGTTCAAGTTCAAAAGATTTATTGAGCAGCTCTCCGTGTGCATCACAGTGACGTTATCTCGCACTTTGATTTATTTCAACATCCACCTGCACAAGCATTCAGCTGCCTTTGTTACAATTTCAACATTTCTTTTTTTATTGTTACAAAACCAACATTGATTTGTTTGTCTTTTGGCTTGTTGTTCATCTTTTTAATTTGGCACAGAGAAAAGAAACTAGAAAGGCTTTGATTCTGCCAAGGCAGCCAACACTAAAATGGAGTTACTCCTGCCTGACTGAAGCATTTAATGTTCAAAGCAATGATCTGGACACTTTTCCAAGGGCAGCTCAAAACATTTAGTGTTTAGACAAAATACAAAAATTATGTATTATATTGTACAGTGGTGGCATGGCATAGCGAACCATTTCATTTTATCTGAAGACCAAAAGTACTTACTCCAACCACAATGTATGAAGAGGTGCACTTTATTGATCCTAAGCACCACAAGCTTATCGGGGGGAAATTAGTGGGTACAGACTGTACATGTAACACTGGTTCGACATCAGCGTTGTGGGTCCGACCTCCTGGTCTCTCACCTTTTTACACTGTACAGTCCTGTTACTACAGCCCAAAATATCCTTAACAAATGAATCCAATGTAAGAAACAACTGTTTGATTTAACTTCCAGTGCAAAAGAGATCAAGAAACAAGTAACAAAACCAAACATTTCAATGTTGCACTTGTTCATTTGAAAAGTATAATATCTACTAACAACTTCTTAAAGGCCCTATACCTTTGCTTTCATTGTTGTAAAGTTTAAATTATTAGTTGTGTCCAAACTCATTCCTATCTTCCCATCACTTTTTATAGCCTTCAGGGTCACTGTCACAATAATGCATAACAACAAATTGCTAACTAGTTCTTGAGCAAAACAAAAAAAATACATAGATGCACAGTCTCTTTTACAATTAAAGTAGGACCAAACCAATTCCATTCCACTTACCAGGAAAAAAAATATTACAGTTTTTCACCAGTCGCTTTGGCATAGTTTTCAGTTCAGGTCTGAAATTTTCAAATATAATTGCTCAATCTGGAAATGATTTAGTTGCTTTAGCAAATCACAAAGTCCTTTTTGTTGTGTTTTGCAAAAAGTAAATGGTTAGATACATTGTTTAACAAAACAATCGACAATTTTCTGCTGCTTTTATACTTACTCTCAGTTAAATAGTAAGACAGATCAAAACTCATTGCTGAGTCAAAAATGTTCAACTAAATAAAAAAAAACACGCCAGGCCTGGTATTTTCCACATTTATGGTGTTTGAATATACTTACACAGGTAACACATCAAAAACGCAGTTTCCAAGGGCACTGCTGATACTGAGTGTGCAATAACACTCAAACATTACAGTCTATCTTCTTACCGTAACTGTAACCTAAGTTAAATACAGTTAATGTGTGTGATAAAAGGAAAAAGGGGAATTCAATAGGCTATGACTTAGACTATGCCTGTATCATCAGGGTAGATAGAACACATTGATGGAATAACTTGGTCATTCAGGATGTTCATGTCATCAGCTGATTCTTTGGGCTCATAGTGTTGCTGAACCTAAAACTGACAAACTGCATCAATAGTTGCTTACTAGTTAAATCCAGGTGGTGACTTTATTTTGGGCCAGGCAGTGTATAACCGGTCAACTATACAGTGACCTTGTGTTGTTGCTTCATGGAGAGTGACAGAGATGAGTCTTTCATGTTCCACACTGAACGTCCGTTTTGATGGTGTATCTAGCGACGTGCCACAGATAGAAATGCTTCATTTTGATGGAGTAACTAAGCATTTTGAGCAGGTTACTTGATTTTGTAATGAATACATTGTGTATTTTGCTGTTTGTATGGATAGTTTTGAGATACAGTATGTACTAAAACTTTAGAAAATATTAATTCTGATCAATTCTGAAAACTGAAAGTACCACATTACTTGAGTGAATGATTTGCTATAAAATGCTTTGAGTGTCCAGTGGAGGTGGGAAAGCTCAGTATACAGTAAGAGACATAATCTAAAATGAAACATCCGGAAATCACATTGTATGATTTTTTAATGATTTATTTGTATGTTACTGGGGTTCATAAGTATTTGCACACATGAGAAAATCAGTGTTAATATTTGGTACAGAAGCCTTTGTTAACAATTCCAGAGGTCAAACGGTTCCTGTAGTTCTTCACCAGGTTTGCACACACTGCAGCAGGGATTTTGGCCCATTCCTCCATTATCTGTCAGGTTTCGGGGCAGTCGCTGAGCAACATGGAGTTTCAGTTCCCTCCAAATATTTTCTATTGGATTTAGGTCTGGAGACTGGCTAGGCCACTCCAGAACCTTATGTTTCTTATGGAGCCACTCATTGGTTATCCTGGCTGTGTGCTTCGGGTCATTGTCATGTTGGAAGACCCAGCCACGACCCATCTTCAATGCTCTGAATGAGGGAAGGAGGTTTTTGGCCAAAATCTCACAATACATGGCCCCGTTCATCCTCTCCTTAATACAGTGCAGTCGTCCTGTCCCCTGTGCAGAAAAACAGCCCCAGAGCATGATGCTTCCACC
>OMNZ01109267.1:0-31162 GCA_900303255.1 Lesueurigobius sanzi | reverse complement strand
AGCAAAAATCATCCATAATGCATCACGGTTGTTAACAAAAAAACAGAAAAAAGGTGGAAGGTGGATTGTGTGACTTGTAAAGGCTGACATTAACATTTTAAAACCAAAATATATGCTTTGAGTTTCTTAACAGACCTGCCAGTGTTCATTTGGACAACATGAAGTATTTTAATATAATTGAGTTAAAGTATCTAAAGTAAAAGCAATATTTAGTTAGTAATGATTGAGGAAAATAAACCTTTATCTACTATTAGGTTGGTAAACTTTACATTTAATCATCATGAACTACTTTTTATTTAGCTTTAGTCCAAATTGACAGAGCAAAACTATTACCTCCAGCCAAAAAATTGAAAAAAATACAATAAAGTTTGCGCTCTCCCCATAGACCCCCGTCCCCTGAATGAAAAGTCTTTTTTTTTTTTTTACTTAGTGATGTCACTTCCTTTCCCTCTGAAGTGTGTTCCATTAGCTGATCTTTCTGGACCACTACCTCCAAAGGCAAGGCACCAATGCGATTGAGAAGCACCCCTGAAATGTTTCTCAAACAGTCTGTGGCGTGAAAACCATTTCTGTGACTGCACCGTGAAGCTCAATGAGAAAATATCAAAAGTGCAAAGCAGTAATCAAAGAAAAAAAATTGAAGAATCTATTTCAGCCTTTTAAAACATAATCCCATATGTGTTCACCCATTAATGAATGTATTCAGTGAGAAAATACAATATAAATAATTCAATTCAATTTATTTTGTAAGGTTGGTTTAACAGACAATGAGTGAATATTAATTGTCCTGAATAGTATTGAAAATAAAGAAAAACCATTACGTATACTGTAAAAGTGATCCCACACTGTTGACCGGTAGTGTTACATGGGTTTACTTTTTATAATCAAAGATCCAGAGGCTTTAAAGAGTCACATTCATTCTTTATTTCTTGTATACTTTAGGAGAAACCAGGATGTTGTTCAGGAGAGTAAAGGTGGCCACACACTACAGGATTTTGAATCTTTTGAGACTAAAGATCTGTGCACAGACCACACACACTTAAGAACACACATGAAGTCACACATACATACACACACACACACACACACACACACACACACACACACACACACACACGAGGAGTCCCACCACAGATCATGCCATGAGAGAAAGTTTTTATTGAGCCACTCCTAAAAATCTGGCTAAAAATCCTGTAGTGTGCGTCCAGCTTTAGTCAACTGGACATGTTTGAGATTCAAACAAGAAAATCAACTCTAATTGAGTGTGATAGAAGCATCCAGCAGTTAGAGAGTGTATTTTTGGCTGATGTAACCACAAACACAGTAATGAAAGTCTGTACGACATGTCCCTGATCTCCACACAAAACTATAGAAAACCGTGCAACAAAAAATGCTAACAAATGAAGCCTATGGATAGAAATAGAGCTGTTCAAAAAGTGTTTCTGGCATTTACAAACTTTCATTGTTTATCATTTTTACATAGACCTTAACATTTCCGCACTTAGTAGTGATTGGATCAGCTCTTCAGTAGCTAAGACCAAACACTTGCACCACATTTTAGTATTACCAGGAAGTGTCTGTTAAAGGAGATGCCACATCTCAAGGTAGAGCACGTTATTTAAAAAACTGACAGAGCCACTGCTAAAAAATGGTCACTCACTGAACCAGGGCTGTACCACGGAGGAGGTTTGGCTGTTTATCAAGTTCTGAGTGTTATTATGAAAAATTGAGGAAAATCGACTTCGTTATTGAAAGATGCCAACTCCTCTGAATCCTTAACGACTGCAGTGCCCCCAGAAAGTTTTCAACAAATCAATGCTGAAAACAGGGGACTTTTAATAATAACGTGAGATAAACACATATTAAAAAGTGTGTGTTGTGTGATTTCTCAGTTTGAAAGGAAGAGGGGCATTTTGACATCTCTCCTGCTGATAAAAGTCACAAAGCGTCCTGTTAAAAGTGTCTATGGCTGTGCGCAAAGGTGCCCGGCGTCATGCCTTTTTACGATTCACTCGCAGCACACGGTGTACACACTCCTCCACAACATCCCTTCTCTGCCACCTCTTTGTCTGTCATTGTTAAAGCTCACTGCCTTCACCACGAGCCCTTTGTCTCTGCCAACTTATTCATACACTGCTAGCCCGTTCTATTTATTCAACCCCCGACAATCTGTTCACAACTTAATGAATTTCTGCACCTGGGAAAAAACGGATGCCCAAATATGAAATTCTATTCTTTAGCCACGCGCTCAGACAGAGGTGGGTTGCTCCTGCCAGAAACAAACTCAAAACAACAAAAGTGCTGATGTCACTCCCAAATATTCGTAAAAAGTTAAGTAGTCAGCAAGTAAAGAGTTCACAAGCATTCACAATCCATTAATGTTGTGATTACACTACAATATAAGCATTTCACATAAAAAGCCAAAACCTGCAGTCACCATCAGTGGTCACATTATCTGGAAATTCTCTGTCAATGAAGGATTGAAAATCAAGCCATCATCATCTTTTGAGAGTTTTACACATACGTTTAACACATTGTACTTTCCAAATCCATGTTCCGTGATTCTGTTCACAAATTATATGTAGATTTGCATCCGTTTATCCTGTAATTGTTGTTTTCTTACATATATAATAGGTACTGTATAATGAGAGATTAATTAATGAAGGATAAAAACAGTTCACGACAGACAACCTGATCCCCAGCGAAACTCCTGAGGGCTGTTTCATAAAACTGTCTCAGTAAAGCCAGGCTTACGGCCTGACTTCTCTCTTAACTAAGCATAAACACATGAGTTCAGGCCTAGTCCGTTTCACCAAACTGGTTCAGGGCTTTAGTTGTCACGCTTAGCCCAGCCTGACTACATAAACTGGGCTAACGCAGTCCGCGGGCAGCCCATAGAGAGGAGCCAAGATACGTCGAGCGTCAATGCAAGACTACGGCGAGGACACACTTAGGGGGGAAATCCCTTTAAGACAAAAGAGGGGCGGAGCTACAGACACCGGGGGAGAAAAAAAGTGACGCGAGGAAAGCACGGATGTATTATACGGAGGAAAGTAATGAAACGGTGCACGGGCGAACTTTATAACCACGTGTTGCTCGTTGTAGCTGTTTTACCGTCACACACTGGAGACACTTAAGACCCAGACATTAAAGTGCTCCTCGGACGTTTATCAATCAGATTTTGTGCTCAACATAAAGAACAAAGTAATAATAGAACCAATGAAAAATAACAAAATGTAGATACATATTCATTAAATAAAATAGCGGAAAATGGCGATGTTGATTTCAAGTGGCGCAGATGGTAAAACGGGACGTCTCATGATCGAAAGGTCTACTATTTGAGCTATGCATTTTCCCTTGTGGATCAATAAAGTCTGTCTAATTCTAAGTCTATCTCTGACTATTGCAAGTTTAACCGTGTCTTGAGCCTTTGCCGCAGATCGAATCCTACAGTCAAATCTGGAGCAGTCGTGACAACACAAGACGTAGTTCATCACCACCAGTGTGAATGAGGAGTGACTGAAAAATGCCATGTGTAGTTTATTAGTTCATGTTTCAGGAACCATGCACAAAATATATTAATCGTAAAGAAAAGAGACTTTGTACCAGGTTTATCTATTGCTCATTTCTATCTGCAGTCCCCGGGCATGTGCATACAACATTATACACATTACAAATATAGCCTTCAGTAGCATAACATTATTAGTCAATTAATAGTAGCTAAACAATTTAACCAGACCAATGCTGACACCGCTGGTTTTTGAAGATGTGTTTGCTTCACTTTGGGTGTGCAGAAAACCACAAATCAGTCAAAAGGTTGGAAGGACTTTTTATTTATTTATTGGTCTCTTTTATTTCAAGACTATGTAGATTCTCACTGAAGACAATACTTTCTTTTAGTATCTGAGTAATGTAACGGGATTACATTTGCAAAACTAGTAATTTGATTCCATTACTTTTATGTAATTATTTTGAGGTCTATGCAAAAGTCAAACACAGCTGCTGTACATTTATTTTTTGATTTAATTTTGTGTGAAGCGATAAACATTTCTCAATCGAGCCAAAGCAAGATTTACACTTTGATAAAGTTCATTCCAAATCACTGAGCAGCTGTTGCTTGATCCTTTTTTAAACCAAAGTAACTAGTAAATAGTAATCAGATTTAAATAAAGTAATCAAAGCAGTAACAAGATTACTCAGTAAGCAGTAGTTGGATTACTTGTATGGAGTAATCCCAACAGTACTGTTTATGAATGAGCACATATGGAGTTATGCTCTAAACCAGGGGTGCCCAAAGTTTCTTCCATAGAGGGCCAAACTAGGGAATGAAGGGCCAAACTAGGAAACGAAAGGCCAAACGCAATACTGTTTCATGTAAAGACCAAAATTTAAACAGATCCATCTTTTAATGTCCTTTAATTACTGTGTGCTTTTGTGTAGGACATGCTGTTTTGGCGTTATCAGTTACTATTGACAGTCTCTTCAGTCACAGAATAAATTATTCTTTCACGCGGGCCCCACCTTGGCACCCCTGCTCTAAACAAAAAAGGTGGAATAGATTCTTCAAAATAGCTGCTTTTTTCTTTGATTACTTCTTTGCACACTTTAGACATTTTCACAAAATAGTCACAACAAATGGTTTTCACTTCTTATTTTTTTTTTTTTTTTACCCAGTCGAGATGTCTTTATACAGTTTTTTTTTTATTGATGAATGCTAAGAGACACTTATTTTATTATCATCATTTATTTTTTATCAGTATTAGCTTTTTAAATTTAGTTTATATCCTATTCCAGTGTTATTACTACTGTTTGCAAACCTTTTTTCTTCCTGATGGCACATTTGCTGACTTTTTGCATGCCCCTGTGTGATCCTGTCCTCAGAGCTGTTGCAACAAGTAAATTTCTCCATTGTGAGATCAATAAAAAACTATCTTATCTTATTTCAGGTGAAGCTCATTGAGAAAAAGCCAAGAATAAAGGTTAAAATTTTGAAAAAGCCACTTTTTGGTTTCCTAGATAAATCCATGTGTTCAATCATCGTTGAACGCCTTAAATGAGAATCATACAATGTAAATAGTGTTGAAAATGAAGAAAAGCCAATACATGAAAAGTGTTTCCAGACTTTTGACTGGTAACGTCCATCTAAGCCACTGTTACTGTTCATAAAATGGCAGCCACATCATTGTCATTCACATCTTACAGTAGAGACAATTACACTAAGTCTTACAGGCCTATATTTTTCTTTACTATGTTAAGCAATGAAATCAGTGGGAAGCAAAACAAACCTTTACAGTGCGCTAACCACATTTGCACATATCGAGCTGACAAAACTAAATGAAGACAGAGAAAGCCGGCGCACACTCCAGTTGTCGACGCCGAAATTACATGCCGTCTTATTACCCCAAACCTCGCTGGAGCCCCAGAATAACAACAGCGCTGTATCCCTCTCACATATGATTTATTGGCATGATTACTTCCCCTACAGTCCGTGTTAAAATAATATGCATTGCTCGCTTGATTTATTAAACGTCTGATGGTCGAGTTTGTGGGCAATTTATCACACTCAATCTCCAAAGACGCGCACACCGACACGCTCATACCAAAAAAATCAGGGTCATAGCTGAGGGGTCCCGGGACGTGGTGAGCGAGTTTACAAATGCGTTTGGCCCTGAAGGAGCGCAGACTGAGAGTGCCTGCCTGCCTGCCACTTGCCCCAGACGAGAAAGGCAATAAGACAGGAGTGGAGAGAGGATCAGTTTTGGGACAGGGCTGGGCACGAAGCATGAAAGTGTCTACAGGCTTCGGAGGCGCTCACCGAGGATTGAAGCGCATTTTAATTCAGCAGCTGCGGCCCCTAATAAGTGCCGGGTTTATAAATAAAGATGTGAGTGATAAGTGCTTCCTCCGTGTCCTTACCTTTGGACTGCGAGTTGTCAGTAGCATTCGAATCGGGTAGAGTCTTGACTTCCTCTTTCGCATCTGCAAGATAAATGGAAACATGTGGGGCATTAGATGGGATTTCCATACAAAGTTAGACTTCAGATTAAGTTTAAAAGCACTTTATCAACCCCTAGCAGACTTGTACTTATGGTTACCTGAAAAAAAAAAATCAAAAAAATAAACTGGACGTGGAAGTATCTGCAAAACATTAGCCAACAGATAACCCAAATCAATGTAAACTATTGGGTCCTTGCCTGCCAGTTATCTTGTGTATGCATCCACTAGCAACGGTAGGTCATTACCATAGATGAGTTGGACATGTTAGAGGTTGAAAGAAGCTGCACATCGGCGGTAAACAATGTCACATGATCATAGGGACTCCAGCTGCAGTTCTAACGTAAAGAGCCGACAGCAGGTCCATGCGCGCGATTAAAAAAAAAACACAAACAGTTGTTGGGTTTTTCGTTTGCCGTCTTCTATCTTCCTCCATATCTTCTGGCTTTAAGCCTTTTTTATTTATTTATTGTTTATTTGGTTGGGACAGTGCATGTTAATGAACACACATGAGAATCATGCATGTAAACACACCACTCCGGATTGTAGCCTTGGGCTAATTTGCATCCGTTGCCCCACACTCATACACACAAAAACACTCTCATTCATCCTGATCTACATGTTTTTAGTGGTAGGAGAAACCGGAGCACCCGGAGGAAACCTACGCAGACACAGGGAGAACATGCAAACTCCACACAGAAAGGCCCCGTTCTGGCCCGGGGATCGAACCCGGGACCTTCTAGCTGTGAAGCACGAGCGCTAACCACTGTGCTACCGTGTTTTTAAGGTATTCTTTGAATAGAATAGCCTGACAAGCCAGACTGATATCCCTTTCTGCATCCAAATACAGAGGAATAGATAAGATAGTTCTTTATTGATCTCACAATGGAGAAATGTACTTGTTACAACAGCTCTTAGGACAGGATCACACAGGGGGGTGCAAAAAGTCAGGAAGTGCGCCATCAAGAAAAAAAAAAGGTTTGCAAACAGTAGTAATACTGGAATAGGTTAATAAACTAAATTTAAGCTAATACTGATTAAAAAATAAATCATAATATCTATTATGATATATATCATAATATCACTGGTACAGAGACTGGATTTTCCAGGCTGGCAAATAAATTGTATTTTTAACAAGAAATATACCTGATTTTTTGTTTATAAACAATGAAGGAGGGAGTGAGCACATTTCAAATGGTTATAGTCCAAATCCATTCCTAACACATTTCTAACATCAATATTCTTCACAGGAATGACTTTAAAAGCACATTTTGCAACTTTCACAATAACATTCCACGATAATGTTAACAACAATAACTACTTGAACAGCCAGTTCACCATTGATGAGAAAGCTTCAGCCAATTTGGTGCCCGAGGCAAGATTGGCCCTTCTTATATAATTCTTGTGTTGTGTTGTTTCCAGCTTCTATAAGCCAATTTCTAAAGAAAATGCTTTACCCAATACTACCCTCAAATCTTGTACTTCATTTTTCATGTCCGGGATAGAAGAGATAGTCACACTCAAAGCAAAAAAAAAAAATGTTTTGTTCATTCTTCACAGAGAAGACAAAATCATCCTGGCTTCTTTGTGCTTTACACTCAGCTGAATGTGAGCCTCTCCGAGTCTGATGATAGCTTTTATTTCTTCTGCATCTCCCTGAGCATCTACATAAGAGCGCCTATCTCTCTATGTGTGCTGTGGACATCTACATCCTCGCCGTGTAATCAAAGTGCAAATGTTTAGTGTGATGTTTTATCGATAGCGAGGCGGGTACGCTCAAGGAAACGCAGCACTGGAAACTCAAAGGAAAAGACATGTTTTAGTGTTGTGTGAAGAGGCGTGTCGCATTGTGCCGTGTGTGGAGACACAAAAGCAGAGCTCACCTCCGCTGTTGCTGGTGCCAGTTTCATTGATGTCGGACACATCTGGATAACAAAAAGAAAGAAAAAAGAATACAGAGAAAGGGAGAGAGATATGTTACTTGAAGCGGACTAATGCAAATATGTCACGTACTGGCACACAGGGTTATGCAGAATGACAATTATCCAGAGGCCACAGACAGCAGCTACATAATACGCTTCTGAAAAGCTTAGAAGATTTTCTTTTTTTATGGCAAGGAGCCTTTTATGCCTGCTTTATGAGCACACTTTACAAGTAAGCCTCTGAACATGTTATATGTGTAGAATGTGCACACATTTTCAATGACAAATAAACAATAATAAAATGCCTATGTAACAAACATTTCTGTCAAACAATCATAGATTCATTCCTTTTCACTTATTATTATTATAGTATGTCCCAGACACTGTGGGCTTTATAGGCTGGCGATATGGCTTTTCCTTAAAGGTGAATTATAGAACTTTTTATGCAGAAAAGAAAATGATATTAGTGCGTATCTGACCTTTTAATGATCCCTGTATGTTTAGCACGGTGCCTTTACTTTTCATCTGAATGGCCTTTATGACGCTCCAGGATCAATGTATTTTAGGGTGACTGGTAGGTTTTTCGTTACCATTGGTTACATTTGACAGCATTCAGTGTGGCAACTGCGCTTGGATAAAAACTGTTCTTAAATCTATTTGTCCTGGTCTTAATGGACCTGTGCCTACTCCTTGAAGGTAGTAATTGAAAGAGGGAGTGTCCTGGATGTGAGGTGCCTCTGATGATGGTTTGGGCCTTCTAAAGGCAACGTGAGCTGTATAGCTCTGTCAGAGAAAGGAGAGGGCAGCCAGTGATCTTCTGAGCAGTGTTAATGATCTTCTGAAGCACTTTCCTTTGAGCCCCCGTGCAGCTGTTATACCACACACACATGCAGTATGTGAGGATGCTCTCCATCGAGCACCTATAGAAGGACTATATAGGATAGGGGTCCCTAAAAGGTCAAACACACATCAAAAGCATATCCCTGTAAAAATACTTATTGTGGACAATAATTCTCAGCTTCTGGAAGAAAGAAATCATATTTTATCCTTAAAATGGATTATCTCTCTAATATTGAAGTATGTGCACTCTCTGAACATGCATGACCTGGCTCCACTGCTAAAACTCATCATCAGACCGTGACCTGTTCTTTCATCACGGACACAACAATCTCATTCCACATACAGTAAATACCATTGTATGCTGTTTGAGTACTGCTCCACCTGCTGTCACGCCTCACTGTAAACTATTACTATTCATTTTTGCTTGTACATAATGGCTTGTAAACTTTGTTCTCTTGAGCAAGTAAAATAAATTGTCTATATTATGACCATCCCCCAAACAAACAAAAAACAACAATAAAACACAACAATTACAAAACTTTGGAGAGCTGAGGTTTATACACAAAATACAAATAAAAAAATACTCTCCCAGTACCACCAGATCTACTGTATTTCCACTAACAGGACTATTTCAGGTTTAAACTTGAGTTGAATCAAGTCATGCCTTGGTCAAACCATAGAAATAAACCATGACGAAGCCAGTTCAAAACAAGGACTTTGTTACAGACCGACATTGCTGTCACAGGCTCCAGTTGCTAAACCCTATAAGCAGTGGAGGACAATAATGCACCTAAAGTTGATAGTAAGACTACAATACAGAGAGCTCGAGCCAAGTTCGAAAGTGAAAAAAGAGAATTCATAGATGTATCCACTAACGATATCCGATAGGACCAACAAGTAAAATGTTTCTCGCGGATGAATACATTTTGTGTGCTTTGAATGCGCAAGAGTTTCCAAGCTTCTCTTTCACACACATTAGCTTGTCAACATGAATGGTACTCAACAGTCCCCCGATCCCTCGAAGTCTGTTGCCATCTCAAAGACTTACTTCAAAAGAACAAAACAAACGCGAGCAGGGAGCAAGATGGATGCAGAATTAATTAGAGTGCCATCCCTGTAAGGCAGCCCCCCGTCTCCACCTCTGCACCAGCACTGTTCCCCGCTCGCTCACACAGCCTCCGCCCACCGCGCCAGCCATCATCCAAAACAAAGCAGCGAGTAAAAATAACAGCCCTCTCCAGGCAGTCTGGCGATGATGTAAACAAATACAACTGTTTAGGCAAGACACACGAGCCACTGGTGACCCAAGATGGCTTCTGTGTGCGGCGTACAATGACAAGTCAGTGGTGGATGCTTAATTTCAATATACAGTACTATGATTGTAACAAAACATGATTAGCTGTCTTATATAAAGCCCCATATGTGACAAACTTATTCATTCAGACAGACAGCCAGCAACCAACCTCTCCATCTGACCAGCCTTTGTTTTAAACTTTAGGGGCTCAACACGGTTTCTTCTTTGGATCAACGGTTTACTATAGACTAGGAGTAAGATTGGCAATGTAGTCAAGCTATGGTCTACATGGACAAAGCAAACTAGAAATAAGTATGATTTTCATGAAATACATATATTTAGTTGCTCTTGATTTAAAGAGACCAACGGAGGTTGTCCATTTTCATACTCGTGACTGCCACCTCTGGCCGTCTGCGTAACTGCAGTCTCCATGTTAAGCTGGTGAATGACTGCTGCGTCGGCCCGAACACGCAGCTTTGGAATGACGGTGCAGGCTTATAGCGGCAATTGAGTTCTTTTTCACATTTTAACTTCCGTAGAGTCCCTTTAAGTAAGCATCACTTGAATTAGGATAGGATAGGATTTTTTCTTATTGTAAGTGCAAAAATAATTGTCAATCAATAATGACTCCAATTAAGGTCAAATATTCTTAATCTGATATCATTTTTTGCAGTACAGTCCTCAAATCACTACATTTTAACACTGGGCAATGATCATAGCCCCACTAAATAAACAAATAATCGTAGGCTGATCCAAGACTCAATAAAAGACTTTTATCTTGCATAGATACGAGGGCCTCGGATTCTTCATGCTTTTTTGTTCCAACTTCTTATTAAAATTGTTTAGTAGATTGCCTGTTGATTTGGCAGAAGAGGAGAATTGTCAGTGTGATATTTTTTGTTAAATTTAATGTTTTTCCACACGTTAAGCCGGCATTTGGTTGGTCGAACCATGCCTTTCTCTGATTGGTTAATCCATCTGTCAATCACACCCTTCTGAACTCACAGAGATGACCCTGACGCCCAGACTATACGTCTTGTAAAGTGTGTAGTCTGGCTGGCCAGGGAAGAATGAACCTAGGAGCTATGAGCTGGTGTGGTCTCCCATGGCCAACAGGTCCTAAGTGACGGGTCAGACCAAGAACGCTTCAGAAGCCCCTTATGATGAGAGATCATCAAGGTTGAAGGAGCGTTATGGGGTCATCCTCCTGTGGACCCACCACCTGCAGGAGGAGCCATAAGGGACTGGTGCAATGTGATGCGGGCGGCTTGGATTACTGCCCCCGCGGCCCAGCAATGGATAAGCGGAAGAAGATGGATGTATATCAACAAACATAGTAAGCTAAATAAGTGGTTCCCAACCTTTTTTTCAAGATTCAAGATTCTTTATTTGTCAAACCATGTGAATGGTTCGAAATTATGTTTCTCTCATCCTTGATTGTGGAGCGGGGGGAGGGAGTTCAGCTTCCCGATGGCCCTGTGTACGAAACTGTTCCTCAGTCGACTGGAACGGACCCCGTAGATTCCGCAGATTTTTGTCTCACCCTTGGGCCTTTCATTTATACTGCTTTGATGGTTTTGTTGATTAGATAGAAAGTGAATGACAAAAAAACTCCTATTTATCGGGTAAAAGACAGCTAGATGCTATCAAAATGTCACTCTTTACAGTTAAATGTTTTAAAATGTCTTTTCTTTGACCATAATAATCAAAAATACAATTTGTTTCATCTTATTTTTTACCTGAAATTATTCCAAGTACCCCTTGCTAACTCCCAGTGGTCCCCGTACCCCTGGTTGGGAAACACTGAGCTAAATTACTGTATCTTCTCACTATATATATATATAATATATTCTCATTCTCATCATTCTTCTATAGGCTAGAGGAAACTGACGAAATGCAAGTTTATGCAAATCATCCAAGTTACACATTGATGGATAAAGTTCAACTGAATCAATTACAAGATGTTCTCATAAAAACACAATTTCACTGTGAAAATACTACAAACAATTATAACCAAAAATGAAAGCTAAGCCCAATAATAACATCAATCTTTAATGTGTTGAGCATTATTGTGAAGTAATGGCACAACAACAGACTGTGCACAGAATAAATTGACAGCAAACGTGCACATTCACACAGCGACAGCGCTTTAGAGTAAGTCCATAATTTATGCAGCCGCATAGAATGATATGGCATGCATTAGCACTTATCCACATAATCATCTTATGGATATTACATTGAAATGTGAGACATGTGGAGGAAGCAAATGCTGTCCAAATGTGGTGTGCATACTGAAACAGTCTGATTTTAGAAGCATTTGATTTCTTTTTAACTTGGTCATTTATAGATGTCCTCAGCAAATACTTATCTTGTCAAACTGATGTTATGCCAGATGTCCTCCCTGACACAGCACACTCCCATATCATCTCCGGGACTTGTTAAACTAAAGCATGAATTTTAATTGAGTGTGGCCGCAGCCTGAAGCAAACAGAAAGCAGTTGTCTTTAGTCTGACTCCTGGGCAGTTGTACTGAGAGAGAGAGAAGCATAGACCTCATAAACAAGTTGAGGGCAGAGGAAAGAGTCTCTCAAGGTTCCTCTGAAGGAGACGGTGGTCCACTCAGACCTGATAAGGAGCACCACAACACTGGACTGAACAGACTTCTCAGCAGGAAACCAGAACAGGCTTACCTCAGGACTTCTACTTAGCTTGAGAGTGAGTGCAGCAGGAAACCAGACCAGGCTTACCTCAGGACTTCTACTTAGCTTGAGAGTGAGTGCAGCAGGAAACCAGACCAGGCTTACCTCAGGACTTCTACTTAGCTCGAGTGTGAGTGCAGCAGGAAACCAGACCAGGCTTACCTCAGGACTTCTACTTAGCTTGAGAGTGAGTGCAGTGCAGATCTTTATGTTTAACAACAGTTTTAGAGCAGGACAAAGATCTATGGGATTACATTATTATGTTTCTATAGGAAGCACTTCTTAATGCTGTCTGGTTTATCCAGGCTCTACCATGTGACGGGAAAATGGATCCAAACTGAGAATATTGGTACTTGTTTCAACACAGTCTTGCTGATCACACCTCAGTGCCCAGACAAATCAAACACTTCCATCGGGAACAGCATTTGGTGCAACACAAAAAAAACCCCATAGGCATAGCATACTGTACAATATTCTTCTGTTTTTTTTTGTTCTCTAACTAAATTTAAAAGAGCAAAAGGGCATCTTTGTTTTGAAAGTCATAATTAGACAATTATGGTTTGAGGACATCGCTGAAGAGTTGATTATTGCTTTCTGACTCTCAAAGTGTCTGACAGGTCTTTGTGTTTTTAATTATTACTTAGTTTGGTGGGATAATGACTTAGTAAGTATTGACTCCAGTGGTTTTAGAGAATAATGAATTGGTTTATCTAAACAACATACTTTGTCTTTCGTAGGCAATAATTCTTCAGTCTTCATCTGTACTCTGTAGTTGAAGTGTAGGACGTTTTGATCTTAGTCCAAAGATCGTCATCAGCTACTGAAGACCTGAGCACGCTGTCTTTAGTAGCCTGCTCTTTGTCTTATTATTATTTTACAATTTTGACTTTGTTTTGCTATTGCTTCACTAAACACTTCAATTGTAGTGGGGGTGACGTGTCTGAGGCTGCTTTCATGCAATTGCCAGTCATCAGGGGAAGCTTGCGCCCCCTACTGACTGACTTTCTCCAGGACCGCGCCCCAAGTGTGGGAAAGGGTGTACGCTCCGTCATCCCGGGCCATTGAAGGCTAGAGGAAGTTTGCCGAAACTAGTCAAGCTGGTAAACAAACCTCCTGTCTTACTCAAAGAACATTAAAAACATTTTGAACCAAGAAGACAGGATAAACCTTTTCAAACGACTTACATTTATAATGTTAAAAAAACATTCCTCCTCCTCACTCTCTTTGACTGAAAGCTGCACATCTGTAAAGAGATACTCTGTCATCCCAGTGGGTAAAGATCTGCGAAATATCTAAGAGAAAGTCAATTGGTGAGTAGATTTTACGGCCCTGCAAATAAAAAAATAACGTGTGTCAATAAAATACGCCAACCTCAATATCCTCGAGAAAAGTGCGGGTCCACAAGTGAATTTGGTCGATTACTTTCAGTGGATATTTGAAGTATGAGAGAAAAGCTTTTTATAAAGAGCTGGAGTCAATAAAAAGGAGTTAATAGTGTTAAAGTGTGCTACAGGAGAGCACTTTGTGAAGAAGTTCTTGTCAATAAAGAGATATTTTCGCTTGGCTTAATAGATCAGTTTCTATCGTTTTCTCAATGCCAAATATGTGTAATGAGAGAAGTCTACGGAGAGCAGTTTCCAGCAGTCGGCCAAATCCTTCAGCTCATCTTAATTATATGTCACGCACATACCATCCTCCCATCCGGTATGCAGCCCCATGCACCTGAGAATTACAAGTATTATTTTGCATCACTAATCACCAAGTAGCAGGAAATTGTTGCGATAAGGAAGCGGCTCTGGAGTTAACAAACAGCAGAGTTCACAGGGGACTCCATGTGGATTACACAGCACAGCCAAGAAAATACCACAATATTTAGAGCAATAAGTAAATGATCAACTGTTTAAATAGCTGTAAACACTGATTGAATAGACCACATTACACAGCACAACAACCAGGACTACAACTGTGGTCTTTTAGGTTCAATCCTTGATAGGTCTTCCTCCAATCTCACAATCCAATGAATGTAAAACAGAACTAATTACTTGAGTTCAATCGATATAAGAGAATAGTTGCCTCAAACCTGCTGTTATTGGCCTGGTTGGAGACTGTGGGATGATGTTGACAAAGATAAGTCCCATGTTTTTCAAATTGCGAGGCTTAAAGTAACAAGTGTAAGAATACATGTAATACAAATCCAATAGAATGTGTACAATTGACACGGTCTGGGCCTGAACTGATGTAAGATAGATAATATAGATAAGATAGTTCTTTATTGATCTCACAATGGAGAAATTGACTTACAACAACTCTGAAGATAGGATCACACAGGGCGGTGCAAAAAAGCCAGGACAATGTGCCATCAAGACAAGAAAAAGAAGTTTGCAAACAGGTAATAATAATACTAGAATAAAATAAAACTATAATAAAATAAATCTCTTGGCATCTACCAGGGCCGGCCCAAGCATCCAAGAATTATGTCATGGGACCCTCGGAACTTCAATTTCATTCCTGATAGATATTTATTCCAATAAATAAAACAATTTATCTGTTTGTAAAAGAAAGTAGACTACACTGCCAAAATCAATAAATTAGGACAATTTTCTAAAAATAAGTGTATTTGTCCTTGATTTGAGAAACTAATTTCAAGAATTCTGCCAGCGGGGAGAGTCGTTTACTCTTAAAATAACAAAAAAGTAGCTAATCAAACTGATATAAAACCTGTACACAACACCTGCAGTACAAATGATTGCGCTATTGGTGGCCCCCTGGTGGTCTCGGGGCCCTAAGCTATAGTCTGCTTATTAGGCTGGGCCGGTGTACAGTCCAGACACACTACTTTGTCGAGAGGCACTAACTTTACCACCGAGCATGCATCCAGCCATAGTTTCTCGTAGAAAATCACTATTAACAGCGTTTAAAGTTTGTATTACATAAATATACATGACGTAACCCTAAACCTAAACCTAAACCTAACCTTAATTGACTTTGGTCATAAACAGTTTTGAATGGAAATGACTGTACAGTATATAGACTAAACTATCTCTGAACTGCATTTGCATTCAAAACTGTTTATGATCAAAGTCAATTAGGGTTAGGTTTAGGTTTAGGGTGACGTCATGTATATTATGTAATGCAAAGTCTAAACGCTGTTAATAGTGATTTTCTGGGATTTTCTACGAGAAACTAGCGCTGGATGCATGCGCAGTGGTGAATTCAGTGCCTCTCGACATTTCAGTGTGTTTCGACTGTACACCGGCCCAGGCATCTACCAATAAAACTGTATAGACATCTCTTATGTACACTGAATAAAAAACTGTACAGGAAGAACATCCAAAAAAAATCATGTGTAAAATCATTTAAGTAAGTAACACAAAATAATGATATAGTCTTCCCATTTGCTGATCTCTGCAGCTAATCAGAATCCCCATAACTTTGACCAACAGGAGTTTTCCTGTGAGCTGGCCTGTCAAACAACCCCAATCTATCTCATTCTGTAGCTTGATTTCTCCATCCCTCCTTATTTTGCAATATTATGGACTTCAACTTTAACTCGCAAAACCTCATGACTGTGTTTTGTTGCAAAAGGTTTTCAAAGATGATCAGTGCCCCCCTTTACCCCCCCCCTTTTTGTTTTTGTCTTGTCTATCCCTACGTTCTGTCATGTTCATATTCCTAAAATTACAAAATAAAAAGTTAAAAAAAAAAAAAAAAAAGGTTTTCAAAGCGTAATCACCTGCACTTGGTTGTTTAGAATAGACATTTTGCCTCCCATTCAAGAGTCTTCTTCAGCTCAAGAGTACTTTAAAAACTATTTGAGCGCCGATGTGTGTATGAATACTTGTCCAAATCATCCCCAGACCTCTGTGTGCCTCTTGTGTGGAGGGTTCTTTCTCTCTCCACCAAAATGACCTTTATCCGCTCTCAACCCATATCTTCTCCTTTGCTAAAAACCCTATGCCATCTAGTGATACTGCGTCTTCAATCACAAAGCCAGTAAAACAAACTGTGCCACATACACACCCCAATGATGCCTTCGGATTTTCCAGAAAATAACATCGACTCCATAAAACATGACTTACTAGAATCCCTCTGCTGTTTCCCAGATGCAGTTATATTTGTCCTGCTTTACGCATCTATAAAACCGGGGCATAAATTTGGTGTTTAGATCGCATCTGTTTCACTATCTGCCCCGTGGAAATAGGCAACATTAACAAGAGTGCTAATATCTCATCTGCATCTTTAAATATGAAAACTGCAATCCCCAGCAATGTGCTGAAGAGAGGTTTTTGAGCAGCCAACTACAAATAAACAAGATATCAAACACGCTAAACTACAACTTACAGAACATCCGGTTGCTTAGGGCCTCTGTGGTTGGCAAATGTATTACCCAAAGCGTCAGTAAGGGAGGTGAAATGTGCGTCTTATCAAACCCCACACACGCACAGGAGAGGAGGGAGCAGAGCGTAAGTCACCCTCTAATGCAGACAAGCAGAAAATGACATCCTCCATCGTCTATTCCTATAAGACAAGGCGCAATTAGCATTTTCTTGGTCAGTATTAACAAAGTGCTGCGCTGTGTACTACTGTATATAACCTTATTGTGAAGTATTTAGTTCTTAATTTAGAACAGTGATACGGCACTTTGCTTCTAGCCTGGGTCTGTCGGAACAAGTCTATCAAGTTATCAAGGATGCAGTGACATTTCTGATGCTTCTCCATGTATCCTGGTGTGGTATATAGACTTGTGTGGCTTAAGACAAGGCAAACTCACATAGTTCAAGGGTATACACAAAAGGACTTCAGAGAAAACAAGGGCGACACTCAAGAAACAATAGGTTGCGTTCCATGTTGTAGAATTGTGTTCAATTCAGTTGGAGCAGGTGCCAAAACAACTCTACAGGAGAGAAACGGTTGCTGAAAGAAATTTTCAAAAAGAAAATTGACAAATGTTTTCCCTGATTTGTGATTGGATTCACAAACCTGCCACATTATTTTTATGGCTGAAAGTCACTGGTCAACATCACATGCATGTTTTTGAATACCGTCTCCACTTTTGGGCAAGATTATGAGAAAATAATTAGACCTTAGTTCATATGTGCCGACAGAGAAGACAATGGACTTTGTGACAGTTTTTGATTCATGTGGTTTGGCCCAGGAATTACAGAGAAATTAGCAATAAACTAAGACTAGAAATAGCATTTTGACAGGTACCATTGTTACTGCCATAGAATTTTCAGCTGCCCTCCACTTCAATGTTAATCTATAGGCTGTTGTGATATCGCGTGAACCTATAGATATAAGAGTGGAGATTAAATACTTGCTAGGCAAGACCGATAACAATAGTAGGCTATTTCAGCAAACATAATTCCAGTGCCATAGAGCTGTCATCGCCAAAATCCCTGTAAGATTGAAGTTGTCTCGGGTGATTTAGAGTGATGTACCCTGGCATTTTTTACAAGCTGTTACTTTAAGCTCATTTGTCACAACCTGGTCTGTTTTTACACCCCTCTCTGAACTCATCGCTCATAGTTTGGCTGAGGAAGGCTGTCCCCGCGGGTCATCTGTGCCGCAGCATGGGAACAGCCCGCTGCCTAATGTTCCAGACAGGAGCTGTGGGTAGAACAGCCGGTTCTCTTTGTCCCCTCCCAGCTACAGGACACCTCCGTCTTTTTTCTTCTTCTCCAAACTCCTTTCGCCTCAAGTGGAGTAAAAAAAAAAGTAAAAAAAATCAATGGACATGTACAAGAGTCTGTTCCCCCAGGAGGGTCTGGGATTTGGGCAGTTCGTTTGATCCTCGGTCTGTGGCCTCTGCTTTGAACCAGGTGTCCAGCTGCTGCCACTCCTCCACTGTCAAAAACCCCAGAACCCAACCGCCATCTTAGTACGGTTGGTTACCAAGGAGAAATATTTTGCCACTAATGTGTCAGGTGAATTTATTTATACTATTGTCTGGCTATTAGCAACCCTCAAGTAGCAGTTTTAAAGTTTTTTTTAGTAATGACTCAAGGGGTGAAATAACTCTTATATTCTAGATTCTTCAAAATAGCCCTTTACTCTTTTTACACTTTTTTTGCTCTTTTTTCTTTTGGCATTTTCTCAATGAGCTTCATTAAGTCGTGACCTGAAATGGTTTTGAACAGTCTGAACTGAAAACCACGTTGAGAAAATGCCAAAAGTGTGAAAAGCAGTACTCAAAGCAAAGGGTGTGACTTCAGTGAGAATTTACAATGTAAATAGTCTTAAAAATAAAGAAAAAAAAATCCATCAAAAAGTGACATGAACAACATTTGAGTTCAAATTTTAAACTGGACTCACTACTGTTTATTTCTAGAGAGATCACAAATTTCAAACAAAGCGTTGTGAGAATTGAGAACAGCTCAGATGTTTCATTCTGTGTAGTAGATGAGGGCAGATATCGTTTTAATATGCGGACTGGGTGGCCTGGGAGCAACCTGGCCACGCTCTGCTTTGGGGCCATGTATATTAACCAAGTATCAAAGAGCCCCCAGCTGAACTTGGCATGCTCTAATAGCTTTGGGCTCAAAATGCCCAGTGCACAGATAATTAAAGACATCTCCCCACTCGAGCAAAACAAGAGTGCGGGGTGCACCTCAACAAGTGCCTGACCAAAGGAACTAATGATCTGGTAAATGCACAAAAGCAGCCTATTTTCATATGGTAATGTTAAGTTTGTAAAGCGGTTCTAGCGGATATCGCTTTAGCTCCCATTCTAAGCAAGAAGAAAGGGTTTTTGATAGTCTCTTCTATGTAAGGATGGAGTGCAGACTGCCAATCTGAGCCAATTAAAGAGCATTGAGCTGTGACCTGCGGGTAAGGGAGCCGAAAACAAGCCTGCTTAGTAAACATTGTCTCTACCTCTCTGTGTCTCTATGCCACCGTTCTCCTCAAACGCTAAGAGTCTCATTAATATTCTGCCTTTATTCTGCAGGGTTGAGGACACTAAGTAGCATTATGCACCCTCGGTGAGTTTGGGTAACCTTACGAGGGGTGCGGCGAGGGTCAGGGTCTTTTTACCACTTTGAAAAGAGCTCATTACAAACAAGCCCGAGCTTTGCCAGACGAGATGAGAAACCGAATGTTCTTGGGAGCGGGAGAAGGGGAACAGGATGCCATCTGCTTAGGGCTTCAGACATCGATGATTAGAGATGGCAGCACAACACACAGGAGACGCATGCAACATATGCCACGAAAACTGAAGGATGTGACCAATGACCAATGCTTTGAAAATAAATATGGTCATCCCACAACCTGAGGAGGGCGTGTGATATGACTCCTGCCTTAACCGTGCTGTATTTGTGTCCTTTGACAAAATGCTTATGTTAAATTGACTCCTAGTGTTGGTGTAATTGGAGTTTGGACAAGTTGAATCCTGACGCTGTATACCAGGCTGAGTAGCAAAATCAAATAATCAGAAGCTCAGCACTTCTCAGGTTCTCAGTCGTACAGGAGTTGTCCATCGTAGGCCAAGATTCTTCCGTCTTCATCTGTACTCTATAGTTGAAGTGTTGGACATTTCGGTCTTACTCCAAAGATCTTCCTCAGCGAATAAAGACTCAAACACGTTTGTGGGTCTCTTAAGAGCAAACCAGAAGGAGGAGTTATGCTAATGAGCCTGGACTACTGGGCGGAGCAGGCCCATAGGGAAGTGTCAACAACCTTAGAACTTAACCCAGGGTGAGACAATACAGAGGTAACGAGACATATTAAGTATGAATAGGTAAGATGTTTTCCAAAGTTTTCCAAAAGTTTACCAAGAGAGGAGGGACTTTGAGGTTCACTTCTTCTGGTTTGCTCTTAAGAGACCCACAAACATGTTTAAGTCTTTATTCGCTGAGGAAGATCTTTGGAGTAAGATCGAAACGTCCGACACTTCAACTACAGAGTACAGATGAAGACTGAAGAATCTTGGCCTAAAATTGTGACACCATGTACGTACTCTATAAAGCTTTCTTTTGTTTGACCTTTATTTAAATAGCTTGCTGCCCCTGAATATGTACGACCCATCTTACAAGCAGGCAACCAAGTAAACAAAAGTCTTATGGACCAAAAATTACAAGTTACAACTTCCTGTTTAAATAAATGGCTGATTTACATTGTCCGATCTCACGAAACCTGCTCATGGTGCGCTCTACTTCACAGCTCAGGGACAGATTTGAACATCTTAAAACCCGACTATTTATTAACTCCGAACTCAGCAGAGGCAGTTTCTCTTCCCTCTTTATCTTTCATTTCTGGCCTTTGCAGACAATCACAGTGGTCTGTCAGGATATAAAATAGGAAGCAGCGAGAGACAGCCAGATGAAAGGCCTAAGTGAATAACTGATTAAGTGAAGTAGGGAGACAACACAAAAATAGACACAGAGGAGAGGGCTACAGAGGCGGCCTCCCCCAGCGTGACCCACATACCTGCTAAACCTGCTGTCAGCGCTGCTCTCTCATCACTGTGAATTACTTTACATAATCTTTAGAGTCTGCCGGTGCTTTTGGACCTGCTGAGAGGGGACGCTCCGCACTCCTTTAAGTGCCTTTTGTGGTTTATCAAGGCAGCGACAGGCGGCTCTTGCAAGGGACGGGTGAATTTGACACAGGCGATTTGGCCATCCCCCTATGCTGCCTTAAAATAGAGCGCCGATGCTGAAACTTGTTTGCATCTTAGGCTTTCCAGGGGACATTACAGTGGGCTACAAAGGTGCATAAAAGCCAGGTCTAAACCAGGAAGCAAAATGGGTGAAAATGCATGCATGTCCTGCCTATAAAATTGTATAAACCACTGGCATCCTCCATCTGTGTGAATATGGTATGAATATTCTATCATTCTGATGCACAAAAGAAGCGATACTAAAGCTGAAAAGCCTTTAAACCTTACCATGAATTGAGAACCATTGAAAGTATGGTATAGTGTACAACAATGAGAGTGAAAATACCATAATTCACGCACAAAGGTGAATTCTGCGGCAGCTGTGGAGTTTCTCTCAGCGATAATAGCGCGAGCCGGTCGACATTACGAAATGCGTACTTTAGTCGAGATTGTGGATAAAAGCAAGGCCATTGAAGAAGAGCTCTCCGGAACTAAAAGGTCAGAAGAGCAGATTTGATTGGCAAACTTCAGTAAGGAAGAGACTCAGACTGAAGCACTGGAGTTCAGAAGTGAAGTCAAGGCTTAACCTTTTCATGGCTTACATCCACTTCAGCTGAACAGGGATTGCTTTCAGTGGCTAAGAACAACAAGGTATACAGTATATTTATTGAAATATTGCATCGCCCCCTTTCTGGATTTCTAAGTCAAAACTTTATTCAAACACAAAGACAATTGGAAAATAATATAATTGAATTTCTACATTAAAAAACAAGTAGACAATCGACTGTCTGAGGATGATCTGATAATAGAGGGATCGCACAGGGAAAATAATTCGAAACCCTGTGGTTCACTAAACATGTCCGAGAAACCACCAAGCGTCTTTTGTCATCTCTCCGCAGCAAACAGACTGAACT
Organism: Lesueurigobius sanzi; assembly: GCA_900303255.1. Lineage (NCBI taxonomy): Eukaryota > Metazoa > Chordata > Actinopteri > Gobiiformes > Gobiidae > Lesueurigobius > Lesueurigobius sanzi. The sequence continues at coordinate 8,900 of OMNZ01109267.1, read as the reverse complement.
GCAAAGAGCACATTGATTTGCCATTTTTGTGAACTAAACAGGGACATGCAGGGTGAGGATGAGAGCGCTGATCAAAAGATGAGCTTCAAAGGAGGCTGTGGAGAGTGTGTCCCCTTGCAGCCCATTAGACAAAACTCTCTCTCTGAAACAGGCTCCTGGGCCAGAGGTGACCAGCATCCTACACAGCACTGTGGTCTGTCCGGAGCCAGCTAACGACTCGTCATGTGCTTCTGGTCAATTATGGTTTGGAAAACAGCAACAACAAAGCAAGCTCCCATGAGCGCGTCCTGATTGTGAAGGACTTGGAAGTACCAGCAGGGGCCAGCTTTCAATTACTACAAAACACAATCTTTTTGTTCTTGACGCTGTGATGGAATATTTTGAGATTTAGGATTAAAGTTCAATGAAGTAAGAGTAGTGGTAAAGTAATACAAAAAGCTGCATTAGTGGAGATAAAGCTGAGGCCGTGGGTAGTCCCCCTGTATAACAGCACAGTGGGCAGTGATTGGTATATCCACAGCTCCAGGACTTTGAGATTGAAAGTAAAAAGTATAAAACAGCAGCCGAGTCTGTCTTCCACCCCTCACAGCTCTCCCTGAGGAGCCACTCAGTGCTACAGTGTACACTGTTATGCCAAAAGTTTAATTGTGTGCTGACAACTCGTAGCCACGGGAAGGAGTGCACTGCCCTCCAAAGTGAGATTTACATCAGCGGTGCCCCGTTGTTCATGAAAGACCAAGACAAAGGGGCGCACAACAACCAATTAAGCAAAGCCTGAAATCCCTTTTTTGCTTTTCACAAGGAGCCTAGATGCAAAGTACACTTTATTCACAGCAAATTCAGTGAGGAATAAACCAATGTATTCAGGGTTAAATTATTCAAACAGCTCTCCTCCGGTTTGAGATGGATTACAATCTTTGTCTTGGATTGTGTCACATGAAAGAGTGGCCACATGGGTCACACAGACTGTGTGCACCTTCTCAGTGCCACAGTTAAATCTGGGAATTTACAAAAGCCATTTGTTTCGCCTTGTTTTTACACTCGAGCCGCACCACTGGGAGCGCAAAATACATAGAAATCAATAACGTCTCCCAAATAACGCTTGTATACACGAGAATAAACCAACACGGCTGACAGTTGTTAAATGCTATTTGTTGTGCTTCTGCTAAATGCTGCTTTTACACTGAAGATCATGCTGCGAATGGAGGTGAGGACCCACGTGTTTGCCATTGTTAACTCCGACCATATGGCTCTGTGCATACCTTGTTACATCCTCACAGACACGCACGAATCTGAAGGAATGTGTTTAATAAAGCAACTGTCTTCATCAACATTTAGCATCTCTAAGCCAACAGAGCGGACAGGCGAGAAAAACTGCAAGTCCAAGAAAAGAAGGATGCACAAAAGCGAAAACTTGGGGAAAATTAGAAATGATTCGTTTGGTCTCCGAGGACATCTTTTGTATTTTAAAAACAAAGATCTAAGGAGAGAGAAGCGATAAAATCAGAGAGATGGGAGCGGAAGGAGCCTGCGGGGATGATGTAACACTCGTCTGTGGTGCACTGGGACGTCCTCTGCTGGGATGGCCCGCTGAGGCTGTCTCCATCACTTCTTCCCTCAGTGTTCTCCTGCCGGGCCAGGCTTTATACATCATTACACTGTACCCCTCTATTCACTATAGGCTCCCATACAGCCGTGAGCCTCCACTGTAAAGCATGGGAGAGCGGCTTTTATCGCACCTGCCGCATCGGACAGACTGACGTACCGGCTCCCCGCTCCCAGACTGTCGGGCCGTCCACGTTTTAGTGCCCGTCGTATATATCGAAACCTAAGCATTGTGTTTTACGGACGCTTTCGACGCGCAGCCAAGTGCCGCCGATCGTTGCATGTAGGACATAATGTTTTGTATCTGATCGGCGCTAATTTGTAGTTTGAATAGAACGGAGAATGAGGAGTCTTTTGGGGCTATTGAGAGGCAGGCACTTAATCTTACCTTACCCGATAAGACAATAGCTAACTGCAGCAGAGCCACCGCAGCATGAAGGAAAAACTATTTCTGCTCACAACTTGGATTTATTTATTCATCGCTTTGGGCAAAATCTGTCTTATTTTAATTTATGGCTGTTGCATGAGTTCAGTGAAGCGCTTGCCCACGTTCTCTCTTTCAAACACACAAGCGCACCACAGAGACGAGATATTGGAAATGCAAGGACAATATACGGGGAATTTACATTTTAAACTGCGTTATGAATATTCATAAATACAAGCACGCTCGTTTCAATTTGTTGAACGGCTGCACCACACCCGTGCCTTCCGAATATCACCTTCTCGCTGCTGGTGGCGACATATCTATATGATTTATATAGTGGGGTGCACTGGCTGATTTAAAATACCGAAAGCTGCTCCTCTCTGCTGCACATAGATATTGCTGCATAAAGTCTCCTCAATGCAATATTTCTTTGGACCGTATGGCTCTGGGTAGGTTGTAATCTCACATTTCAAGAGATTAAAGCGTTTCATACAAGCTCTAAAGCAGTAAATAGCAGGCATGGGTGTGTTTTGGCAGTGTTTGTACATAGCAGACCTACGGCTTAGAGAGCAGTCAGTGCGATTTGAATGCAACTAGTATCACAATCTGTTTATTGTCGTGAATCAATTTTTCATAAGCCCGGGTGTACGTTTCAACATATGTTTCATGAGTTGGATTACTCTGTGGGGAGGATAAATATGTGCAACTGAATGCATTGTAAATATTGAGGAGAGGATAACAATGTGTGCCATGAATCCAAATACAGAACTGGACTTTTATATACAGTATTTACACCGATGGTAAATGTACCTTAAGAATGCAAAAGTGTAATGTTTTGTTTGGAAACGGTTCATATGGAGCAGATACGACTAAAAAAAAGAGTGGTTTGGGCCCTACTTTAACCACTCTTGATCAAAAGGCTCACAAAGAAATCCTTTTTTGGCTGCTACCTTTTTTATCTGGGGTGGCCAAAGCTACACTATCTCACATTTCTGCTGTCTGCTGACATAACATTCAGAGAATAAAATCCTTTGGACAGGGGTTAGGGACCCAAATGAGACTGACTTAATTCCTGTCAAAGTAGCAAGATAACTTTAATGTGATCTGTTTATTTCAAATGACTAGCTTTGTCGTTTTTGCAAGACATACACTACTCCCCTCTCGATCCAATCCCTCGCTGTCTGCCTCCCTTGTCCATCATCTGCATCGAGATTCCTCTTGAACTAACTCTTTCTCTTCTCACACTCCCATGATCCCGCCTCCATCCACAGGAAATTACCATCGCGCCATACCCTCGCATACCGTTTAACAATCCCTTATGTCACAAGTTATCATCTGTATGTGTTTTGTTGCATCTTGTGTATGTGCAACTACCATAACTCTGCATTTTGTTCCTTTCACGAAGAAGGGAGCGGCGCGTGACAAAAGCTGTGCTGCCGTGATGCTCTCTCCTCTGAATGAATTTCTCCACTGTGAGATCAATAAAGCATCTATCGAAAGATGAATTTATTTATTTAAATTTATTTAAAAAGAGTTTATCGATCTCACAATGGAGAAATTCACTTACAGCAGCTCTTAAGAACACACAGGAGGTTGCAGATAGTTGAAGAAATGTGCAATCGAAGAACAACGCAAGTGTGCAAACAAGATATAATAATAGGCTAAAGGTTATCTTATGTATAATGAATAAGAAATGCTCAAAGAAACCAAGAAATATACATTCTGTATATCAAATTAGACACTTGATAGAGCGATTATACAGGTTTACAGTCGCAGAGGAGGTGATTGTGACTGATTAAGTGACACTAATTGAAGGTATTTGCACATAAATGAGCCATCATTTTTATTTATCAATGTGATGCTATGAAAATATACCATTCAGGGACCAGGAAAGTTTGCTCGGTCAATTTCTGTCCAAAACTAGGAACTAAAGTTGGTAACGGCGCAACCTTCAACTTTGCTATTTACAAAAGATAATGCTATTAATAGTGCAAAACGAGACATTGCAGGTGAATCGGAAAAAAATGTCATTAAATAAATATGAGACAAATATATTGCACATTTTCTGTTAAAAAATAATCCATTGTATGCATAAAAACGGCAAAAATGTATTTTGCGATGAAATCTAAATATATGGTTTTATTTTGTTGATATATTGGTTAAAAATATTTGTTCACAGGGGCTTTTGGGTATCTTGTTTAGTTCTTGAATAAGTTAATTATTAGTGGATACATCTCTAAAATAAATCAATTTGTGTAGTGTTTTTTTGGGTTCATAACTAAACAAATCATGCTCGGAGCTAAATATGGCAAAAACCCTCAGTAAAAGCATTCAGAATATTTTTAAGCAAAAGACTGGAAAGTTTGGAGTCTGGACCTACTAAAGTGGAGATATTGTCCACAATGTGAGAAAAATGTATTTTGTGAAAGTCGTCATTGCAGGTACAATTTCATAGACCCTTTCATTCTTTGTAAACTTTCCGGTCTTAGCTGGAGGCGGAAAGCTAGGTCCCTATCTATTTCCATTGTAGCTGTTGTCATATACGATAAACAAATGTCTAACTGTTGTTGTAAATATCAGATAAAACCTTATTTTATCGTCTCAAATGTCATTTCTCTCGTTCTGGAACCTTAAGCCACAATAGGACAACAGTTTTTAGTTGCAGTTTTACACTTATAATCTCTAGTTTTAGTTTAATCTTATTTGTCTTGCTCACTTCCTGCCTCCAGCTGATGTCACTGATGATGTATGCAGCGCAATAATTACGCTCCTTATTGTAAATATTAGGTTATTTATTTGTTGCCAAGTGAACAACAACATCAGAAAATTGAAAATATTGAGTTTTGCCTGCAGTGTCTCCCCTTAAGAGGAAATTCCGGGCCCCTCAGATTATTTTTTAAAGAAATTGTATATTAACAGACTGCTGTGAGCATTCCCTTGCTTAAATACATAAACACATCCTTCAAACTTATCCTAACACTTTCTTACCGAGCGATGAGCTAACGCGGATGGGAAAGCTGTCGTCTCTGGGGCTGCATTATGAAGTGTGACTGTGCCGGGGCCACGATGTTTCTCCGCCACACACTCTTCAAGTGTGCAACAGCGAGCTACGTGCTAACAACGGAGTGTCAGCGGTGGAAACAAGTGCATCGCGCCGTGTCACAGTGGCAGCGTTTGAGAAGACTGCTGAGACATGCCAATAACGCATCCGCTAACAGCATAAAGGCTATGCCACGACCTCTCCATCAGGGGAACGGTCAGGCAGCTCACTACGGCGACAGCGTGGAGAGAGAGGAACAAGGAGAGCTACTTGTTTGGCTTGTAGGTTTCAGGGATAAATGATTAAAAAGTTGAACAAAAGAGACAAAGAGCCAAATAAACCACTTAATGAGACTTTAGCTGGAATGACACTGCTCATTGGTGTGTGTCACAAATGCCTTCATAGAAAATAATTAGAAAGGTATTACTATAAAAGATGGGTGAATCACTCTGCCATTATGCTCAATCCAAGCTTAAACACCAAGCAATACGGCACACAGTTTTCGTTAGAGACAAAGACAAAAAGCTCACAGTAATTTACAAATCACAAAACATTGGTATTCCTGTAGCCTGGCCTTAGCCATCTGTAAACTCCGGTAAATTATCATTTCCCTACATGTTACAGTCTGGGTCTGATCTCAGTGGCTGCGATACATCGGTTGAATTTCTTCGGACCATTCAGCGAGCGGGGGAGGCGGGTGTTGTAGGTGACGTCAGGCATATGCAGGAAATGATAATACGGATGGCTAAGGCCAGGCTAGTGATCGTTTGACCCCTCCCACCTGATAACGGCGCTCAATTGTGAAGATCCAGACCCTCTGTACGAAATGAGTACGAGGGTATGGTAAGACCAGGCTAGTATAACCCTTGCCTCACTTATGGCGAGAATGTTGACGTAAAGAAAAATACTTTGGATAGTACAAGTAAGAGTCATGTTTGTGAGAAATGCAGTTGGTGGCTTTGTGTAGCTAGTGGCATTCAGTTTCTTATTGATTGAGGAACAACTGTAAACGCAGTGAATGGAAGGACCTAATTTAAACCAAAACGGGAACAAAAAGTCATATTTTGATGGGCAAATGACAGCTGCAGTCTCCACAGGAACAAAGGGGTTCACTAAAGGACAGGCTGTGAACCAGAACCAGGTCATCTGTGGGAACAGGTCTGACTTATTTAGGCCGAACTTTGGACGACTTAAAGGATCTGCAGCAGACATCTCAGGGGCACACCGGGATCAGTGTGACGAAAGGGCAGTGCCGAGTGAGGCAAAAGGAACACCCACATTTAACATTATGGCTTACAGTCTTAGGTAAATCAGTTCTTTTAAGCTCTTAAATAGGGGTAATAGGCTGGACGGGTGGCACCGTGGCGTGGGGGACGGATGGGGGTACGGTCGGATGGTATTAGGCGAAGTGTGGCAGGGGCCATGGTGGTGATGATGATAGTGGTGATATGAAATTAATTATTAACGCATTTTTTCATATTATTTGAATAGTTAGTATGTCATTATTAGTGATTCAATTTGTGTTTTTGTTTGTTGCCATTTTAATTTTGATTATTCTCCTTTTTGTCCCAACCATCTTAATCTTTCCCCCTTCCTTAAATGTTCTGTTCAGTGCCCTCCCTTATGTATGCTGTATTTTGTTTTGTGCAATAAAAAAAATTTAAAAAATAGGAGTAATAATAGGTTGAAATAACAGTGATTAGTGTGAAGTACTGGATTTTACTGTTCCGAATTTAGTTCACTGGGGTACATTTTTTCTCTGTCTGAGAAAGGTTGAGCAAAGGTTCAAAACTTTAAAATAAGCCATATAATCGGGGCAAGAAGAGTGGTATTGTCAGAGCAAGGAGTGAGTTAGGGCATTTATTTTCCACATCCTCCAACATCCACATTTGAAAATGGGACATATCATGTGACACGGAAAAAGACTATTTGTGTTTTCAGTGGTTAGTTTGATGGTCAACATCATTAGTAAAAACCACATTGGAACAACCGGCGAGCGCAGGTGTGGGTCTCCTCTTCATTTTCAGCTGTCCTTCGATGACTAGATTCATTACTCATTCCTCCCATTGTTCGGACAGTTTATTATTACTTCTCACAATGGGGCAGAGTTAACCTTGTGTTCGCGCGCCGGCAGCCTGATTACTGTTATTATTTTTAATACAGGCTACTGGCTCGGGATTCATCGGGTTTTGTGAATAGCTGGTTACGGACGGCCGAGTTGAGATTCAATATCCCAGACGGTTTGGGTCCACAGTCCTCCGCGCAAAATCCAATCGGCCCGCGATCAGGAGTGACACCAGTGTTTACAGCTGACAGGGGCGGCCTGTGGTAACCCTGAGCCAGTGACAGACAGGGGGCAGGCCGCGGCAGGACACAATCAACAGGCTGGAGTGAAGCTTTCCACTGATGGAGGAGCCGCCGCGTTTCGCTCGACGTATCCCAACGGCTTCTTCGAGCGGGCTGCAGCACCCTATCTCCCGCACATCTATTTGGAATACCGACTCTCGGGCTAAATAAATTGAATGTCAGTCAGAGAGAAAGTGAAATGGAGGTGAGGGAGTGACTTAGACCTTTGTGTTAGAGCGGCGTAGGAGAGGCGGCTCACAGATCTACCCTTGACTCCTCCAGAGAGCATGCTTAATCACTGCCACTGAATAAATGGAGAAAAATAAAGCCCCGTGCGTGTCCCGTGTGGTCAGAGGGAACGCAAACAGGAGCCGGTCTCGGACAGAGGGGGCCGCGGTGAATAACAGCGGGATTCATTATCATTTGTGAAGAGAGGCTGCTTTAGAACGACTATTGGCCTATTCAGATTCAATTGATTAGCTTATTCATTGACTTACTGACAAGCAGCAACAACTTTCTATTCAACTTTGAGAAGCTTGTACAAATCCAAGTTTTTGTTAAAATAAATTTTACTAGACTATCACATCACTTCCTTCTGCCTTTGCATTGAGTGCATATATTTTTAACACAACGTTATGAAGCGTGATGTACCGTCTCTTGTAGTTTCACACTCGCTGTATGAATAAAGCTGATAACAATGTCAACAAGAAAGGTGTTGGTGCGGGCTGTCAATTCAGAAAATAACACTGGAACATTTATATTAGTGTGTAATGCTATCTGTAGTTTCTACTCTATTACATTTTTAAAATTTGGTTAAAAGTATTTTATTTTCAAAGTTACTTCTCTGTGGTGAACTGGTTTAGTCCTGGTTTAGACCTGGTTTAGTTGTGGTTTAGTCCTGGTTTAGTCCTGATTTACAACTGGTTTACACCTGGTTTAGTCCTGGTTTACACCCAGTTTAGACCTGGTTTAGTCTGTGGTTAGACCTGGTTTAGTTGTGGTTTAGTCATGGTTTAGACCTAGTTCAGTTGTGGTTTAGTTGCGGTTTAGTCCTGGTTTAGTTGCGGTTAAGTCCTGGTTTAGACCTGGTTTAGTTGTGGGTTAGACCTGGTTTAGTCCTGGTTTAGACCTTGTTTAGTCCTGGTTTAGACCTTGTTTAGTCCTGGTTTAGACCTTGTTTTGTCCTGGTTTAGACCTTGTTTAGTCTTGGTTTAGATCTTTTTTAGTCTTGGTTTAGACCTTGTTTAGTCCTGGCTTAGATCTTGTTTAGTCCTGGTTTAGACCTGGTTTAGACCTTGTTTAGTCCTGGTTTAGACCTTATTTAGTCCTTGTTTAGTCCTGGTTTAGACCTGGTTTAGACCTGATTTAGTCCTGGTTTAGACCTTGTTTAGTCCTGGTTTAGACCTAGTTTAGACCTTGTTTAGACCTGGTTTAGGCCTGGTTTAGACCTTATTTAGTCCTGGTTTAGATGTTGTTTAGTGCTGG
>OMNZ01109266.1:0-14795 GCA_900303255.1 Lesueurigobius sanzi | reverse complement strand
TTAATAGCGGAGGTCTAAAAAAAACCACTTCTTGGCACGCCCCTGGAACATGATCATCCGAGTGCGAGCTCACAGCATTAGCTCAGGCCTCGCCCCGCCACAGGCTAATGCACCAGCTAATGTGTGCTTTTAGGATCGCACCACAGACAGCAGAGGGATAGTGGAATCTGCTCGTGATGAGAAATCCTATCCAAAAGTAAAGATTGGCTCCGGAAAATCTACTGTTCGCTCCATTGCCGAGTTGTGTTCTAATTTTGGAGATGGATGGTAAAATTGGCAATCACGTCAATTTTCTGTCCAAACTGAACTTTAAAGCTAAAATACTAAAATGATATTTATCGTCTGAGGACTAAATTCTGTCTCTTTTAGTGTGATGCAACTATTGAAGTGCATATGACTATTTAATCCTTTTGTCATTTTGGCTTCGTTAAATGGATAATGTCTGTGGAAAGTATTAATCTTAGTTTGACTCATAGAGCATATAACAATGGAGGTACACTTGGCTTCCTTCGTGAAGCCAGTTGGCATATGGGGGCGGGCTCCGGAACCCGGAAGCTCCTATTGACTTTCCATTGAAACTTTTTTGGCCCCTCTTTAACTCATTATTGGAAATGGGCTTGTTAACATGACCCTCGAGTGCTTGTCTTACCACGCGCTACACCGTCCTGTTCTTTGTCTTTTAATATTCTCAACTAGGGCAGGGCGATATGACCTAAAATCAATACTACGATATAAAAAAGAAATATCGTGATAACGATATATTCGACGATATAATTGACAAAGGATAAAATATTTCAAATTCCCAGCTTTACGACAATTGGGAATTTCTTCTTTCTCAAATTTGATCTGCCTCCACAGTCAGTGTTTATACTGCTCTGAGTGGAGCTGAGCGTAGCATTAGCTGTGATCTCCCTCTGCCGCTGGTCCTGACTTCAGTCACATGCACATGCTAATTATATCACATCCACAACGATATAAAAAATGACAACGATATCCAAAACTCATACCGGTATATCGATATACGATATGATATGGCCCAGCCCTATTCTCAACATTATTTAAGATGTTAACAAAAACAACTGGCCAATCAGGCGCCTTCATGCTCTGCGGTTGCCATGAGAACATAACTCGCACTTACCAACTATGGCATTATGGTGCGTTCCAGTTGTCCTCGGAAGTCGGAATTTCTGAGCTCCGACCAGGAGATTTCAACTGGAACGCGCACCAACCTTGTAATTCCAACTTGGAACCGGAAACTCGGGTTGGATCTCTCAAGCCCGAGTTACAGAAAACAACATGGCGGCGCCCAGTGTTGGAAGTAAATAAAACAGCCGACTGCTATATTTATGTATTTCTTGTGTTTCTAACCCTTTAGTTGCCCTCTGTTGCTCGCCCGCTGTCTGTTGCTCGGCTACAGCGCTGCAGTTGAGCCGCAGCAGTTATTAAATAGACTGTTTGACCTGCGATGCTAATGTTGCTAACGCAGCAGGGGCTAATGACAACAAGAGCTATCTGCGCTCTGTAAATGACTTGAAACATGATTTATGAAAACATAAATACAACCACACTGTTCGGGTTTATAAAATAAGTTAGTTAGGGGCATGAACAGCTGACTTTTACCAACTTTGTATCTTAAATGATGCATGCTATTCCTCCATTGTTTTATACGCTCTATGGTTTCAGCGAAAAGGGTAATTAATGAAGAAAGGTTATGGAATAGTTTTTGTTTTGTTAAGTCAGTGACAAAGGGAAAGGACTCACTCCATTTTCTTTGTCGGCTCAGAAATAGTTATGGACGGTCACTTCCTGTGCCCATGTCCAATAAGGAAGTGAAAAAATGAACAGCAACCCAGGGGAAGTAGGTGGAAAATGTTGCTAAATATTAAGTATGGTAATTGTATTGTGTTAACTACTCGAGTGAAAACTTTGTCTAATGTGTCATATGCCCTTTAAAGCAAGGTTTCCACCGTGAATAGGGAAAGAATTGTGTGTGTAACTGTATAATTTCATACGTGGTGCACTTATTTAAGAATAGAAAATGAAGTTTGGCGCATACAAAATAGGGCTGCACGATATTGAAAAACTTCAGTTTCATTCAATTCAGACACATGTAATATCTTTTTCAGCCAATTGTGTCCAAAGAAGCCTCCAAAAACACTAAATCAGAACAAAGCCAAAACATATTACATATATTGTTCAGCCCTAATACAAATCATGTAAAAGAAAGGCAAGTTCAAAGCCTACTACTTTGCATAATAAGCATTACTAGCTGCGTTAGCTAGCATTCAACTTAGTAATCTACAGTTGTTATTCTTTCCAAAACCTCCATCCAAACATTTATTTCCACACTCATGATGACTGTGCTCTGATATTTTAGCAAGACGCAGCCACACACACACACAGAGCTTACTCAAGCAGCCAATCAATAGATCTTTTTCTTGCTTTTGCAGCTTTGACATCACTCTCATACCCTCCCATGTCCATCCTCTGACCCCACAGGAGCCTTTGTTGTACTGCTATGCATTGTTGTGTAGTTCCAGGCCTCACACAAAGCCCATCCGTGACCGGCGAGCCGCAACTTCACGCCACGCACCAGTTATTAGCCATATCTCTGCTAATTGGAAAAAAAAAAAAATTCATTCCAACTTCCAAGCGACACATATCATTTTGTCGTTTTTTTTTTCTCTTTCAGTTCTCATAACTCCAGCTTGTGCATGTACCGAACCATGAATACCGCCTCATTTTCCTCATTGACAAAAAGTGTGTGCTCCGCATCTCTGTGTAGCCATCAGTGGATGTTCTTTTGAGCGTGTAAAAAAAAAATTCGAGAGCACTCCACTGAATTTGTCAAACGCAACACAGACACATAAGGAGCGCGAAAGCTCCGAAAAATGATCGCACGCTAGCGGCTAATGTGAGGACTTGTTGCTGGTTGTAGAGTGTGAGTGAATAACTGTGAAGGAGCTTTTCTAACAGTTTGACATGTATCTTCTGTCTGCTGTAAATGTTTGTCAAACCAGATGGATTTCTTTAAACTAGCAGTCAAAAGGCAAATGAACAGGAGGTGGATGTTTTAGATGCCACCAAATAGATGCAGACGTATCTTTTTAAATGTCAATCTGTGAAATGCAACATTTCAGCAAAGCAATTATTCCACCGCTGTAGTCAAAAGTAGGAAATTCGGCTTGAAGTCAACTTGTGCATCAGCTGACTGGTCAGAGGCGTCACAGCAGGCAGAGCGTTTGGCAGCTCCGGTCTTTATTTTAGGAATACACAGATATATAGGTGTCACAAAAGTGCAAGCTGCTCCTATAACAAGGGGTTACATTTTCGGTTTTAAAATTTAAAGGTAATGTATGTAAGATGTGCTCTTACATACAGTGGTTGGTGGTGGTCGGAGGGACCATTAGCGCAGATGTGAGCAGCCTCACTTCTGTCAGTCTACCCCAGGGGAAACTGTGGCTACAATAGTAGCTTACCACCATCAGCATGTGTGAAGCGCTTTGGGTGTGACTATGTCATATGAAAAGCGCTATACAAATAAGAATCCCTTTCCCTTTCCCTCTTAGTGGATAAATACAGTATATGTGAATATGCTCCTTACAGTATGTGAAAGAACTCTTTAACTACTGGAGGCTGCACTAGCACGAATTAGGACTCGATGGGGACCGGTGCTGGGATTCTGGAACAAGAAGAGTCCGCTCATGTTCATTTCCAAACGGGAAGTTTAGATAGTTTAGTTTATTTGAGTAGCAAAATAAAAGACAAAATGTTTAAAACAAGAAGAGAATATTTGCACACTCAAAAAGAGGAGGTTGAAGTTATGTTGACCTACCCCTGACTTTACAGCAAAATGTATAAAACTACTACAAAAATACACTGTACATGGCTTATGCTCGTGTAAATAGTGAAAAAGGAGACAGAAAAAAACATCAAGTGGTTTCTCAGACCCTTGATCAGTACATAATATAATCTATTTGTAATCGTTTATGATCGTACAAATTATGAAAAGTATGGGACTTGTTTTGTTTTCTGATTGGGTCATCATCCTGGGAACCAAAGCAAAACATGTAAACACAAACAACGTGACATTATAAAAAATGGAATTGTGTTGTTAAATACAATATTTGATTTAACCTCTGAAGAAGACGGGTTTGACTGGTTGTGGTTGCTCAGAAGCACATCTAAAGTAGCAGAGTAGAGGGAAAAATGGTTCAAATTACTGGAAGAACTGCAAACCCAGGCACCGCAGCTAACGATAGGCAGCATGAGAAAGTGACTAACAAGCCTTTATTTACATGGTCAATCCAACCTCAACCAATAACCGCTCTTTCATTGAAAACCCAGACGAAGACCGGTTTTCGGTTGGAATGCCTAGGTTTGTAGTCCTTCTTTTCGCTAATTTGATTTAATGTGAAAAACCTTACATACCTTATGTGTAAGTTCTCAGTTCTTATCTTTGATTATAAGAATTATTGGCAAATCATTAAATTACTTTTCTACGCACTGTCATATTATATCACCATACTTATACTGTGTAATTCATATTAAAAAAGTACAATTTTACGCAATTGTTTTCACATTAAATTTGTAGTATAGATTACATTTATATTTGACAAAAATAGGAGTCTGATAATGTACACTGCAAAAAAACCTACTGAGCTAAAATTATTGGAATTAAGAATGTGTACCTAAATTTGAGTAATTCTGACTTGCCACATACAAATAATCTGATAACTATATAGTATTTATTTATGTTTATGTTATTTTCAATGTAATAAGATGTTTTTTTATCATATCATTCTATTGGCACATCATTTTACTTACTAATTTAAATCCAGGTCAAATAGTCTTATTTCATATTTGGAGTAGAGTATCTATAATCCATACTCACAAGAGCAGCCTTTAAAAGCTTCTTTCTCACGTCGAAAAGTATATTTTCTGAACCTTTTGGCGCGTTAACCCACAGCGTGTACTGTATGTATCGTTGGTGCTGAGTCACTTCCGCTCACACTTCAGTCTGAAAAACACTCAGCAGCTGCAGAGGGACAGGGACATGCAAATATCACACTGTTTAACCTATTAATTCACTAACCTGCTGCTGTGACGCCCTGACCCAGAGTCCAGACGGCGTTGACCAGAAAGTGACATATCGCCTCCACTTGAAACCATCACCCTCTCCAGATGACATGCTCATGGTGCTCCTGTGTGCAGTTTTGTGAGGGAGCTAGGGCCTTGAACGTTGTGAGTTGGTTTTTCTGAGGTCATTCTGTTCTGCAGGGTTTGTGAAGCGCTTTGGGGCCCAGAGCAGATGAAAGGTGCTATTTAAATGTAAGTGCCACTCCATTCCTTCATTTCCTTCATGTCCTACTGCAGCCTGTCACCCCACTCCCACACACATTAAAACTCCACACATACAACCTGCACATGACATGACACACTCCTCCAACTGTCCTTTCCTCCTCATCAGTGCAACCTGTCCGATCAGGGTTCCTACGTTGGCTTGATAAAAATACTGTTAATATCAGAGCTAAGATAGTATTTTAGTTCACTTTTGATTGCAACAATATAATACAAAATTAAAAAATAGTTTCAACTTCAAAATTAGTATTTTAACTTTATGCATTCAATGCTGTGTATAAACTGATCACTGTTAGTCAAATTTAGGTAAACCCTAATTTGATAAACCAAAGATATTTGGATCCAGAACCCTCCAAGGACCAGCCGTAGTAGAGAAAATCTGTGAAAATGTTTATGAAAATAGTGTACTTTGGCCATGTTGAACATGTAGGAACCCTGCTGATAGAATGTGAGTGTGTTTGTGTGTAGCTCTGGCTGTAACAGTCTTTTCTCTGTGTGCTGTCCTTCCCGTGTCCCTGGTCCTTGTGTGCCTTTTGCAGGTGCCCTTTCTGCATCTACTCCACCAATCGTCCGGCGGCCATGGAGTGCCACCTTAAGACGCACTGTAAGATGGAGTACCGCTGCCGCATCTGCCAAGGACTGTGGCCTGACCAGGCCGCGCTGGACGGCCATATGCGCGCCCACCGCCTGGGCAATCACTACAAGTGTGAGCAGTGCGGCTACCTGTCCAAGACGGCCAACAAGCTGATCGAGCACGTGCGCGTGCACACGGGTGAGCGGCCCTTCCACTGCGACCGCTGCTCTTACAGCTGCAAACGCAAAGACAACCTCAACCTGCACAAGAAGCTGAAACATGCACCGCGCCACATGCTGGGCTGCCACGAGTGCCCCTTCACCACCACGCACCCCTTCGTTTTCAGCCGCCATGTGAAGCAACACCAGCGCATGGCGGAGGAGGACGAGGAGGAGGAGAGGGAGGAGGGGGTGTCCCCGGCCGCATCACACTTCCTGTTGGGAGCAGGGAGCAGTGGGGGCAGCGGCAGCAGCAGCCCGCTCATGAACCTGAGTGCCTCCCAGGCTCTGCAGTCTGTGGCACTGTCTGTCACTTTAGGAAAGAACCTTCAGCCTGTAGACCCCCCCTCCCTCTCCTCCCCTTTGGATCACCACACTAACTGTGAGCGCCCCCTCATCCCCCTCACGGCCCTCTACACATTCCAGTCAGCGCCGCGGCCCCACACCTCCCCGCCTCTCGCCCCCTCCTCTTCCCACAAACACTCCTTCATGGCTTACCTGGGACTCACTGAGAGGGCCAAGACTGTGTGAGCGAGGGCCTTCCCTCGCTCCGACACGGCACTCTGTCTTTTTCAATCAGACCAGCAGAATAAGCTGGAGCAGACAAACATATTGAACATAAAAACATTTATAAGAGTAAAAGGCTGTACATGCTAAAGGCATTTATATCAAGAAGCTGCTTTTCTTATCAGTTCTATCAATTGAATTATTACTACTTCAGCTACTACTCTATGACTTTCTGTTTTTAAATGTCTGAATGAGCCGGAGCTGGTTGCATTATCAGAGGAAACTAACGTATCTCCGTTTTTATAGCCATTTACTTTGGTCGGTTGACAATATAAAAGTTTGAAAAAGACAAAGGAAAATTTGCAAGTGCTATATTTTAGTGCATTTTTTGTCTATTGCTATTATGCATCAAAATAGCATGCCTGGTTCTGTGTTTCAAAGCTAGCTTTGACGTCATTAGGAAGCTAAATTCGAAATATTCTCTCGAGTGTTAGCGGCGGACAGAAACGAAATGCTTCTCACGGGAGGAAAGGCACGTTTCCAAAGCAACGCCTCAAAAAAACCACGCACTTACTACTTATTTATCAATCTTGTACATAGTTTTTGTAGCCCCTCCCTTTCCCATGTTATGTTTTTTTTTTATTTTTCCCATTTTTTTTGTACAAGTGAATTCATATTATGCATAACTGCTGCCTCATATCCCTTGCGTCTCAGAATCAATGAGGGCTTTTTTTTATTATTATTATTATTTCAAAGCTCACGGGAAAACAAGGTGAGAACTTGATAAATGCGACTTTATTAGGATGTTGTAATAAGAAGTATTTGCACTCCCCGGTGGATTTAGTACAAACAGCCGGGCAAGGTGAATCATTATTGCTGAGACCGCACGAATATGAATGCAGCTTTATATGCACAACCATGTATCACGCATACTTAGAGGAGATATACGAGATAATTGTTTTGTGGAGGTGACCGGCGCCGGGTTAGGCCCGCGCCCCCCGTCACCGCAGGCCGATTCAATGGTGCTTTTTGGAGATTTTTGTAATTTTTTGTGTATAAAAAAAAGAAAAAAAAAACTGTTCCAAAATGACTTGAATGAATGTATTTTTTTTTCTCTCACGCGAGGAGTGTGAACAGGGGCGTCTTCTGTGCTGGTCGGCAAAGCTCGTGGTGGCCTTTTGTTTTTGTGTGTGTCTTTCATGTTCTTTTTTTTTTTTTTTATATATTTTGACTTTTGTACTGAGCCTTTTTACATCACGTCATTTTCTACTAACAAGCATGAACTGAACAGAGCTCGCGCCGGTGACAGAAAGCGGAGAGGCTCGGACACGGTACTCCCCCCCTCCCCCTGGTTTCTGTCGATCTCTTCTGGGTTTTGATTGCACTTAATGTAGTTACACTTCAAGCCAAAAGCACTTAATCTCATATGTTCTTTTTGATTTTTATTTGAAATGTCCAGAATATCACAATGTAAATTATGGTGCGTTTTCGTGAGAGGTGAAGGATGTGCGGTGGGTCAGTATTGCATTTTACAAAAACTAGAGGCGCACAAATTCATCTTTCTTATCTGCTTAACTTCCAACCTCAGATGATTTGATAATTAAGAGTCTTAATTGAAAATGTGTTTTTATTTTTTTATTTAACCTTTATTTAACCAAGAAAGTCCCATTGACATTAAGAACCTCTTTTTCAAGGGAGTCCTGGATGTAAAATCAGTAACCGCAATATACACAGAGAGACCTTCAACAGTGGCTACCAATAATGGGCAGTAACGCATCACTAAGTAATCCACGACTGCAATTGGATTACTTTTTTAAGTAATATATTAATCTAAAGCAGCCCTTCCCAAATCCAACAATCCCCCCCCCCTCCTGTCAGGAATGGGCTAGCCCATTGGATAAGGTGGCCCTGAGCGCGCCACATAAGTGGGACAGACATAATCACACTTGCTTGATCCTTTTTAAAAACTAAAGTAACTAGTAATCAGTAATCAAATTACATTATAAATAATTATAAGTTTTGACATTTAGAAAGAATCTACTGTATTACTTTAAGAGTAATCAGATACTTCTATGGAGTAACATGTCCATACAGTCTGTAGAACATGATTCTACCCAACCTTTACCCTAATTTACCATTTAAAAGTATGTATTAAAGCCCAAAATCTGACATCTGATCCACTTTTGCTCATGCTACTCGTTTTACACATGCACAAACGCTTGGTAAATGGCCCTCTTCGTGACTCATTTATTCACTAGAAGAAATCTGCAACTTTAGGGTCTGCATAAAACGGATTTTGAGAGAAACTTACAAAAAAAGATGTCATTCAGACACTGCCATACTGACCCAACCCATAGCTTTAACCTCTGTCAACTAAATCTGCAAAGCCCTCACACATTGATACTGTGTAAAATACTATTAGCATGAATTAGACTGTAGAGGTCGAGCTCAACCTGGGATCTAAAGCTCCCAGGCTAAATTCTTCAAGCCAATTTTGCACAGTGCTGCACTTTTTGATTATGATAATATGTATTTATCCATTAATGCTCAAAAAGAAAGTATGTCTCCGAGACGCATACAAGCATTTTTATTTTAAAGAAGCTTTACTCATTTTGTCGATATAGATACAGACGGCATCTTTGGGGATGCCCACAAACGGTCAGGTTGGAAACTGCAGTGAGGGGGAAACGAGAGAAAATATACAACTACTTTAACAAATGCTGAATTATGGAAGTATTTTCTACTAAAACAAAGATACAGAGAGATGGAGATGAACAAATGGGCTCAACAACCCAAACTTGTACATATAGCACAGAATGCTAACCGTAATGCTAATGTCAACTTTGTGCTACATGCTAACTGCTAGCTTCAGGTGTCTGCAGTGTTAAAACATTCATAAGGACCTGGTTTTGGCTTGACTATAGTAGTGTGAGCTAAATATGCTCATCGTCTGCCAGAAAATGTCTAAAAAGAGTGAAAAAAAGAATGATTTCCTTCAGAGGCTTCCGTCCCCTTGCTAGGCCACGCCCCCAAGCATGATGCGCTGCCGTCTGTATCTATGGCCCTTGTGTTTCCGAAGTGGTCTTCAAGCCAAAACCTCTTATTTGTAAAGAGGTTTTTTTTTTTTATTTTATTTTCTATTTGAATTTGTTACATCATACATTGTTCGAATCATGTCTTGTTGATGAAAGGATAACAATTGGACACAGAATGATCCTGAAGACCAAAATGCCCGCGGGATGTGATGTTAGGATCGAATCCGTCACGTCCCGGTCATGTCCCTCCTATTGCATAGCTGTCTGTTTCGCTCCTCTTTGCTTTGTCAATGTAAGGCATGCTGTCTGCAGAAGTGGAAGAAGTATCCCTCTCTAACACGCAGTGGCTTCAGGAAGTTTTCACACCTCTTTAAACTATTCGTAAGCTCTCCCACAAGTTATTAGGCTGTAATGTGTACTGGGTTGTTTTAATGTTCTCAGCTCTAGAGCCTTCGTCAGTGAGTAATGATGTTTTAGCCGCAGCGTGGATATATATAGATGGATCTGGGAGGGAGGGATGACCTGGTATCTGCTTGTTAACGGTCTATTGTCATGACCGGGGCTGTGTCTCAGACTCATTAGCTCAGTGCTGCCAAACTCATTTTGGGTTATGGGCCGAAGTTCTGCGGTCAGTCTGTGTCTTAAACATCAAAGTGTTCATGTAAGAAGATAATAGCGGAATAAGGACACTACGTAGTGCTGTTTTGCAAATTTTAACAAAACAGATATGTTCAGTGTCGCTGCTTACGTCATCAGTGACATCAGCTGGAGGCAGGAAGTGAGCAAGAGAAATAAGATTAAACTAAAACTAGTGTTCATAAGTGTAAACCTACAACTAAAACATGTGGTTCTGTTGCGGCTTAAGGAGCAAGAACAAGAGGAATGACATTTGAGACGATAAAATAAGGTTTTATCTGATATTTACAACAACAGTTTGTTTACAACATCGTTACTCTGGCAACAGCTACAATCTCAGTTCCTGCCTCCAGCTAAACCCAGAATGTTTACAAACAATGAAAGGGTCTATGAGATGTCTCAATTATCTGAGTTTCATTTATTTGCATGTCAGAGAAGGCATAATCAAAAACAAATGTAATGCAGTAAAATGCAGCAGAGCTCATTGTAAATACTTGCTCTTGTGCTGGAAAATGGGTTTTATTACCATTATAATAGTATCTTCTAGGTCTTAAAACAATTAAATTGTTGAGTCCTACTGCACTATGTATTGGTCAGAGAATGTAATTTAGTAATTTATTCATTGAGAATTGCCTTGGGGGCTAGAGTCAAACTCTGGGGGACCGGATATGGCCCACGGGCCGCATGTTTGGCATCCCCCCTGTAGCATTTGTGTCCATGATACTGCATATTATGTCACATTCTGATCATACACATTTATTTTATGTTGGTAAAAAAAAAATATCCACTGCATCACCTACTATAATACTTTAAAATAAGTTGTCATAAGATGTCAAAAGTGGATAAATATACAGTATATATATATATATATTCAGACCCAATACAACTACTGCTGCAGACTCATTAGCCCTAGTTTTTTTTTAGTTTTTCTTATAATAATTCCCCATGACACAGAAAGTGTGTGTACATATTATATGTATCAGACTTCAACATGACAGGAGTAAGAGAGCTACGAACACTCCCTGAAGCCACTGTCCACTCACACAGCCTGCTATCTCCGTTATCTTTTATACTACAGTGCCACTTGGTGGAAGGAAACCACCAGAGACTTCTGAGAATGAGTCAAACTAATTGTCAGGGTCCAAAACAAAAAATAAAAATATTGTGAATGTGTCCGATGTTTGACACCTTTTTGAACTGTCTGCCTTTGAAGAATCGTGAATGCACCATTGTACAAGGCAAACGGGGCTCACCAGAACCAGTGTTCATTTAGCACTTACTTAAGTTGCCCCCTTTAGTTAGACTTTTGTTTTTATTTGGCGCTCTACCTTTCTCTTAGCACTTCGGAGTATGCATGACTTTGACTTCCCCATTCTTAGCCCTTATTGTTTTTGGTTAGCATCACGCTGCTCTGTCTACAATCTGTTAGCTTTAAGTTCGGCTGTACTTTCCGATCAGTAAAGGCTCAACTCTACTTTCTCGTTTTGGCACTTGGTAAAGATTGGTATATGCTGTATAAAGCTTTTTTTTATTACTCCATTGTTAAGGCTGTACAGGGTTGTGACGATAACTGGTAAATAGATCATTTGTACTTCTTTGGGTTTTTGTATTTGTTTTCTTTGTTTGGCATTATTTTATGTTCAACTTGCCAGATCTAAATGTAACAGGATTTGAAAGTAAAGCTTACATCAGATATTGCAACTCTGCTTTGTGGTTTGTGTGTGTTTTTGTGTTGATGCAGATTTCACAATTAGCTCTTTGCTTAAGGGGAGACACCGCAGGCATTTGCTCGCTACATTTTCACAAATAAATTGCCTAATCCTGACACTAAGGTTTTTAATTATTTCACAGATACAATGTTTATACATAGAATTGTGAAATTGTAAATTCAAAGGCCATTTTCTTAAAATACATATTTACAATACATTTAGTATTTACAATACTAAATTGAAATAGTAATAGATAATAGATTGAAATAGTTCCTAGCCTGTTTTGAGTTTTGAATCTCTAAAATGTTGAATTTATACAATCTTTTTTGACTAATATCTAGCTTATTCAAAAACTAAGCTAGCTATCCAATGCCCACCCCTCGCCCCAACAAAATAAACTATATATTTAAACCTGGCTCTATCCATTTAATATTTTATCATAAAAAATATACATATTTATGTGCAAATTGCCTTCATTTCAATATTTTTTTGTTTTTACAGCAAAATCTTCAAATTGATGTCTCACCTTAATCATTTTATGTTTTAAAGGGGCCCTATGCAACCTTTTAAGTGAAAAATAAAATATTCATATTACTGCATATTTGACCTTTTAGTGACCCAGTGGCTGTGTGGGTGCAGCATGGCACCTTTACTTTCCATCACAGTGGCCTCTATGTGGCTCCAGGATCTAATGTTTTTAGGGTTTCTGGTCCGTTTCTATGAAACCCCTAAAAACAATTGCTCCTGGAGCGTCATAGGGGCCACTGTGATGGAACGTAAAGGTGAAATATGCACTAATGTCAGGATTCTTTTTTTTCACTTAAAAAGTTGCATAGTGCCCCTTTAAATCAAAGACTGCAGGTAACAATCTTCAGTCTGGACTTGAACATCAGAGGTGAAGGCTGTCTCACATCTTGTGGCAGACTGTTTCAGATTTGACCTGCTTACACTGCGCTTTACAAGCCTGATTACCAAGTTTCTCAAAGCGCTGCACTGTGGACATTATTCATTCACTCCATACTCAGTGCTGACAGAAGCGAGGCCGCCATACTGTGCCATCGGCCCCTCTAACCACCACCAACCATCCACTTTTAGTGATAGGGGAAACCGGAGCAGACACCCAGGACCTTAAAATGACCATAAGACCATAAAAATGCTCCTTTCCCCTCTTAAACCCCAACAGTTCCCAATTTGGGTCCCCTAGGGTTTAAGAGATTAACATTTCACACTGTACATTATAATAAAAAAAAACAGGAATTCTCATACATCCAAGTAGATTTAATATTACAAAACCCAAAGCGTTGGCTTTTTTGACAAGAAGACTAAGCCATCTTGATTTTGGACCGTTTTACAATCTACATTATTGTATTACACTTAATAGTTTCTGCTCATTTAAAATTGGTGACTGTGAACATATGTGGCCTTTACAGTGGCATATGCAAGACTATTGACCACAAAGTTGCAAAAATAAGAAAAATTGCCCCATATTTACAGCACCCACTTTTTGCAAATTCCCCCAACATTATTTGTGGCACATTTTGAGGTTTGAGGCATCAAAACGCCACAATACATCATGAAATCACAAGGTTTGATGTGAGAGTTACACATGCTAAATCAGCCTGAAACAAAAACACGGTAAGTTGATTTTGACACAAGTGGATGGAGCAGTGTTCAGCAGGTAAAGTACGGCCACATAATGGGGCCTTGGCTCACATTTAAAGTCAGGCATTAGTTCATTGCAGCTGGTCAAGTACCGTCAGATTTTGTAGAATTGACATTTGATATAAACAATGCAGCTAAAGGCACTGAACACGATGATTGTAGTTAATTACAGCATCTGAATAGAGCACATTAATTATGTGCATTTCTGGGTCATTTTCCTGTCCCTCAGGTTGTACTGTGCTGTTACTTATTAGGCTTTATCCTCCCGGGGCCATTTTAAAATAGAAGTGGTCATTAAAGTCTGTGAATAGTGGAATATTACATTTGTAGAAGCAGCTATCCTTATCTGATTGTATTTATTTAATAGTTATCAACTTCGCTGTAGAAAACCCAGAGGAGTAAGTGGACGATAAAAAAAGATTGCATTAAAACACAAAAATATGACTATGCTCTGAATACAGCTCCAGTACACGATAATGGTATTATGAAATGGATGGAGTGGACAGTCCAAACAGTTCAAGCATTCACTTAGATGGAGGATAACAACCTTGTACCAAAATGGATCAGGTCATTGTTGTAGACTACAGGGTGAAAAAAGCCATGCAACCAATGCAAAGCAAGCATTTATTTATAATGTGGTTTGAAAATGGTATTAGGCTTGTGTAAGGTTGCAGTTGGCTAAATGGTTTGTATTCCTGCCTCACAGCAACAAGGTCCTGTCATTTAGGGTCAGGGTTTCCTCAAAAGCGGCACAGTGGCTGTGGGCCTTTCTGTGTGGGGTTTGCATGTTTCTTCTGTGTCTGGATGGGTTTCCTCCAGGTGCTCTGGTTTCCCCCATCATCCCAAAACATGCACAATAGGTTAAATCCTCCTACCAGGTGATTCTGAACATTAGCTTGACTCTACATCTGGAAATGGGTCCCCGGGCGCTGTGCACACAGCTGCCCACTGCTCCTGACGGCATCGAAGGATGGGCTAAATGCAGACAATGAATTTCCCTACGGGGAGCAATAAAGGGTGTTTCTCAATCGCAAGGTACCTTGCCTTGCCTTGCCTTGGTGAAATGTGGGCGTGGGAAGGCATCCACATCATC
>OMNZ01109265.1:10748-45895 GCA_900303255.1 Lesueurigobius sanzi | reverse complement strand
TACATCAGTTACGGTATTGAAATATGGGGTAATACCTACAAAACCAATCTTAATTCTGTTTACATCCTACAGAAAAAGGCAATTTGAATATTAAACAGTGCTGGGTATAGTGATCATGCCAACCCACTGTTGCTGAAATCGAAAATAATAAAGTTCTATGATATGGTCAAATTTAAATCATTACAAATAATGTATAAAGTTAGATATCAATTGCAAACAATATTCAAAGAACAGAGTAACAGAGACGACAAATATAATCTGCAAAGACAAATGAACTTTAAGAAACAGCCTGTAAATACTACTCTGTTCATCACTCGTCGTGGAGTTGATCTTTGGAATGAACTAGAGGAAGACCTTAAATGTAGCAGCTCACTGCACAAGTTTAAGAAAATGTATAAAGAGAAAGTATTTAGAAACTATGTTCAAGATGATGAATGAAATGTAAATAATGTCATGCAAAATATGAAATATGAAAAATATTTACCATTGCTGGTATTCGATCTTGATTAATTCTGTTTTTCCTTGTCTTTTTTGTTTGTTTGTTTTCTTTTCATTTATTTGTTTAATTTCTTTTTGTTTTATGTTTCTTTTTATTATAAAGGAATTGATAGTTAGAAAGATGTCTTTACTATCGCTAGTAAATCATCAAAAGTTGTTTATTTCCAATGTATAATTGTCAATTCCTAATGGTTACTTAAAACTGTAAATGGAAGCGACCACTGGGAGAGCTGGTAGTGTGGTGGTGGAGGATGGCGAGGTGGTGGTTAATGGTGTGATGGCAGTGGTTGGGCCTGCGTGTGGCAGGGCAGTGGTGCGGTGACGTGCCGGTGCTGTGCGGAGGTTGCTGCGGGTGGCACTGCATCCCTCAATGCTATGATAAGTTACTACAATAACCAGAACAAAATGTTGCAAATCTGTCTGAAAAGAGCAAATCTTACTTCTATACTTTTTAACAATGCTGAAAATAACTGCAAAACAAAAACAAAACACCAAAATGAAAGTTTTGGAAATAATAATAACAACATTGCTTGTCAAGAAGCAGGTTTATAAGACAAATTTGGCAAACCGTTCATTTCTTTAAATTAATGTAAGAGAGTGAATGTGGTGACCTGTCAACATCATGGCGAGGTTCTGATGTCACTGGCTCTGTACTTTGGTGCAGCTCAGGTGTGTTGTTGTGTTGCTGGCCTGTTGCATTTGGGCTTGGCTGGGGCTGTTGGCTGTGGCCTTTACATTCATCATGGCTCCACTATTGGCTCTAGACATTTAAATCGATATATTACACTTACAGGTGTGGGACTTAATAAGTTATACTTCTTCCCACTGCTTTTCTTTTTGGATAAGACATGCATTTCTTATTTCTTTTTCACTCTATTTGTTTTGTTTGTTCTTTATTTTTCTTTGATGCCCTTCATGGTGCTGGCAGGTTGCTGGCACTGCACTGTGAAGTGTATAGGATGTAGTGTACATGAACTTGAAATAATCAATCAATCAACCAACCAATCAAATGCATCTCTTTCACCCTTCTACAGAGTCAGACCATTTCAAACTAGTCATGTTTCCACTCCAATACAGTAGGTGGCGCAAACATCAACTTTACTATGTTTTGACGATACGGAGTTTTCCTCAATCACACGAAGAAGAACACAAAGCTAGCCTGGAAGCCACAACACTGGACTTTGTGTGCCCATATTTCAATTCATTGCACTAAATCGGGTAAAAATGCGTTTCAAAAAGCACAATGCCGCCGCCGTGTTTCACTCTCAGCTGTCCGCCATTTTGGAGAAGTTGCTGGTTTTAGCGGTGGAGGAGATGAAGGAGCTAGTGTTTGATTTCTGCGAAGAGATCAGCCGAGAGACCGCTCAAAGCGCGGATCTGTGCGAAGGGGCAGGGCAGGACCAAGAGGAGCGCTCCTTAGACACATCGGACGCCTTTTACATAGAGCCACAGGACGGTAAGAAGCGGAGTTTGTCCTTGGTGTGGAAATTAAGACCGATTAGCATTGGGTTAATATGTAGCGCGTATGGGTTAATAGAAGAACAGCGCCCACTGTTGGCGATCAGATGTAAAGAAGAGGAAGATAAATCTGGCATACCTACCAGTTTTATAATAAACCCATCCATTCATTTGTTTACCATTCATGTTTGAACTCTAGGACTTGCACAGTTTTCAGGCATTATTATTATTATTATTATTATTATTATTATGAATTATGTGTATGTTTTCCAGCCAGCTCTTTGGATAAACGTGGCTTTCTATTTAAGATACTTATTGGTTCTAGTGCTGCAACTATTTTGGTGATTGATTAATCAGACGATTATTTTTACCATTTATTGTTTGGCTGCAAAAATTATAATTTTATCAACAAAGTGACGCTATTTGATAACGAGTAAACTTGAAGGTAATGTCTGTGAGGTGCTCTTTGTACAAGTTTCAGAACATGCTATTCCTAATTTGAAAGCTCAGAACCTCTAGAATTCATCCTGGGGTGGTGAGAGGGAGTTCTTTTCGGGTTTTGCCATGGATTCTGTCAATCAGAGCTCATTCTGCTATTATTAGATAATGGTCTTTACATTTATCTAATATCTGGGACAAAGAGAGGTCGATTATTTCCAACAAAATCTTATATTTCCTTCATCTTTAGAGACTTTGACATTGAAAAAAACATTCTTGCTCTGTTTTACTCCGTGTATTTCCCTGAAACAATTAATCGATTACTTAAATAGTTGACAACTATTTTAATAGTTAAATAAATCAATTAGTTGTTTCAGCCCTAGTTGGTTCTTTATACAGTACAATGCACACAATAACCTATTAACTACAAAGACGTGCAACAGTCATTATGATTGCCTATACTTTAAATGTATCAAATTTTCTTTCAGCGTCCAATGAGAGTTATGAACAGATGACCCAAACAAGCAGCAGAGAAGATGCCAAAGAGAAACATAGTAGTGAGCAAGACTATATGAAATTTCCAGTCAGCAACGACTTTGCCGCCAGTGCCCAGGTATTGCTATATAAAGTATGTACTACATTGATCAGTTATGTTTGTTGGCACAATGACAGAAAATGTTTCTACCATATTTTTTTGTAGGAGACATTGTCACCCAATTGCAAGTTTGAACAAGCTGCTACTTCTTCTGGCATAAATACTCAGGAGGATGACTGTAGTCCGGAAGAATCCAAGCAATCAAGCTTTGAGCCACCAGAAGACACCAAACACCACCTTATTGATTATAACCCAATAGATGAGACACAAAGTTCACCATATGAAGATTTTGCCACAAATCAAGGCCACAGTCGTGACGTTGAGTGTCATATCAAACAAGAAGAAGAAACCCCAGCCTTTGAGACAGGTAGGAACATAGATGACATTCATTGTAATATCGAGCAGGGGATGAATTTTGATAGTTTTAACGCAAGATCCGAAGAAACACACGGCCCTCCTTTGGATAACCCCGTTGGACCGGTTCTGGACATCTTTCCTCCCTTTCAAATGAACGCACACATTTCTAGCCAAGAAAACCAATTCGCGAGCCACCCCGAGCTGAGGTTACCCCCCAGTAAACAGGTTAAAAAGTACGCATGTGACTTTTGCAACAAGAAGTTCTGTTATCCAAGTGACCTGAAGCATCACCGACTCTGGCACACCCGCGAGAGGATGCACGCTTGTCAAATCTGTGGAAAAGCGTTTATTACGAGGTCCCACCTGCGCCGCCACGAGCTCATGCATTTAGACGTGCAGCCGGGTGTGTGTCAGGTCTGTGGCTACAAGACTTCCCGCATGGTCTATCTGAAGGAACACATGAAAACGCACGCCAAGAAAAAACATGTATAAATTGTCTTTGTCTTTAAAAAGTAGGGGCATTTTATTTTATGAATTTCTACTTTATTATCTCCCGGATATTTAATAAAACTTCAAATGTCCTGCTTTGCTTTGGCTCTTCTCTTCAAGTTTCAAATTGTGGAATTGTTCAAGGCAGTTTTTGGATATTGTAATTCTTCATATTACACAGCTCTACTATGTGCCAAATGTTTGCCGATATGGCCACTACCTAATCAGGCAGGTTAAACCTTAGATTAGATCCTTCATAATTCACTGGTTTGTGCCTTATTTACAGGCAGAATGACCACATTAACATACTTGTTTAAGATTTCTCCTCACCATACTGTTGCACTAGTACTTGATGAACATCACATTGACACTGAACAAGCTTGACTTCAAATTTTAAAATCCTAAAACTAATCTAAATGTAGATACTAACATGTTACATACATGTATATTTTATTTGAACTATAAGGCTATTTAAGAGTTAAAAAGTCGATATGTACCATGAATTAAAACATTAATTACTGGTATGATCTAACAGGTTGTCATTTTCAAATTCTTAATATCTTTGTTACTTTTGGCCCCAGAAATTCAATCAAAGCAATTCAAAATGTAAATTGGTGCAAATCATGTCTCATATCTCGATTTGCAGTGGTTACAAAAGTATGGAAAAAGCTTGCATTGTAATAAATTGTCTTGCATTTTGTGTAAAACTGATATTTGACATTTCTGAAATAGGAAATTACACAGGATTGCAAATGCAGACAGGTCATATGGAAACAGAAGTTCATCCTATTGTCCAGGTAATCACTTGTTGGCTTGTTTCATGCACCACTGATGATGATATAGCATAATGTCTAATTTGTTGCATTTGGTTTTGTAGGAAACCCTGTTGATCAACCAAGCCCCTTGCAACACGTCCTATAGAGTTGCCCCTGTTCCAATGGGCATCCCGGGACCTATGTACACAAACTCCTACGTAGACAAAAGGTATAACCAAAACAAAGGCAGCACAAGGGCTTTACCTCGTCCCAACAAGGTTTTGTTTAAGTGTGAGTTTTGCGACAAAACGTACCCTTTCCCGAGCCTGCTGAAGGCACACTCCCTGAAACACACCGAGGGGAAGCAACTTGTTTGTGGATATTGTGGCAAGTTCTTTAAATGGGAATACAGCCTGCGGCGACATGAAAAGATTCATATACACGAGTGGAAAAGCTAGTTTGTTGACTTCCGTTGACTTCCTGTGACTACAAAATGTGTCTTGTCTTATCTGGAAATGCACAAACATGCATGATAATAACTATGTTTTGGACAGCTGTACAAAGACCATAAAACTGGAGAAATTATCATTTAACAAACAGATTAGACTGATTGTCTTCATTTATTTTTTACATATGTACAGTTTTAATAAGTTTATAATTTATAATTTCATGAAGTCACAACTGTAACACAAAGTTTAAATGCTGAATAAATATTTCTTACATTTTGTTACTTTTCTTTACTCCTCGTATATAGTCAAAAAAGTATACATGACACGTTTTGTTACGGGACAACAGCAGTTGTCGTACGTTCTAGTAAAGGATGTTGTAGCAGAAACTGCTAAAAAGTAAACCATGTACTTAATATTCTCTAATTTCATATACAGTAAATCTGTTCAAGGCTTTGGAGTAGGGGACTTTAATGAACAAAGTAACATTATAACTGGCAGGCTGATCTTGGTATAGTTTATTGTTTACAGGATACACTTACTTAAATAGAGCTGTGGAATTACACACAAAGAAATGAAGAAAATCAATGTTATGAACTATTTGTACAATCATACCATACAACAGACACGCCTTCAACCTGCAGAGATTAACGCAGACTTTGTGACAGAAAGAGTGACACGGATCATTCAGACGCATGCTGCAGCTGGGAGGACATGCATCACTGTTCTGCCCATTTTTAACTGGAAAATGTTCTTTTAACATTTACGACAAATGTGGGGAAACTGACCAGAAGCGTCCTTTTGCATTGTGGTGAGTATCATTTTAGTTTGTGATTTATTTAATTTTGCTTCTGGGTATGTGGATGCATTTTTCACACAAAATGATAATAGCCTACCTCTCTTTTTGGAATAGAAAAAACTATGCCTATTGTTTGTGAGCTATATGTGTTAAGGAAAATTACAGAAAATAGTCAACACATGGTCACAGGCTCACAGCACAGTCACAAAAAACTTCCTCGAATCTGGTTCAACCTGCTTGTCACCTCAAATGAGACAAAAGTGACATGTGGCAATAATGATTTTCTTTATTTGTTTCCACATAACACTGCTCACTTGGCTGCCTGTCCATGCTGTGCCATGTGTTGGTGTAGATTAGGAATAATCTGGATTACTGTAACGGCTGCACCTCCTGCTGCATGTGGTGCTATTCACACTATTGCAGTTTGGAATTTCCCCTGACCTGTTGCAGCTTGTTGTGCGCAAAGCAAGCGCACCTTGTTGGCACTGCGCTCCTCCGCAGGCTGCGCCTCCAATGGGCCGCTCTGGTTGGAGCCCCTCTCCTCTTGAAAATGAAATGCATTTAATTGTTTTGTATACCTTGTGAACCCTGTCTGAAGAATGTGAATTAAAAGAACTAAAAAGACACATCTGATTGTCCGTCCGTAATTAAAGTGTTGCAAAAGTTTGGTGCCGAAACCCGGGACACAGGAAAGAAAATTCATAGTTTGCAACAAAGGACCACGCGGAAGAACAAAGGACAATGGCAGAACAACAACTGGAGCGTCTGAAGAAAAAGAGGTCAACAATCCAAGCCTCCATCAGCAAAGTGATAAGTAAAGTTGCAAAATGGCCTAGAGACTTGGAGTTAATAGACATAAGTAGGATGCGCAGAGTAATTATTCTTTTGAGAATATAATACACTGTGGTCATATAAACCATAGATTTGGCCTTTTCCTAATTCCTAAAGTAAAGATATGGTCAATATACACCTAATAATTAATTATTAATATCTACTACAACACAGTGGCTCCCAAAGGTTCTCATCCTTTTGTAGTCGTGACCCCCATTATAAAGACTGATGGTGTTTCGCGACCCCCGCAGCATAGAAAATATGCCTTCAATATGATCTGGCGATCCCCTGAAATGATCAAGCGACTCCCAGCCTATACAAGATATACGGTACAAGACCCTATGATAACATCGGCCAAAGTAACAGGCCTTATCAACCTTTCCATAAAATAGAGCTGAAAGTGTCATATTTTCATATATTTCAGAAAAGACAAAAACGTACAATACAAATTTTGTACAATACAATTTTCTGAAATACAAACGTATTTCAGAAAAGAGGCTGATTTATGATGCGTCTGTGCTGGCAGCAGCAACATTTCCTGTTATTAACTACTGTGTTCCTAATGATTTGAATATTAAGGCCTGTGCAAGAGTCAAAGGCAGCTGCTGTACATTTATTTTATGATACAGTTTTTGTGTTTAGCTGCAAATGTTATTCAGTCAGACAGTAACATGTTGTTATGTTATGTTATGTTATGTTATGTTATGTTATGTTATTCAGTCAGACGGTAACAGCCAGAGCATATTTGTTATCGCAGCTTGATCCTTTTTTATACCAAAGTAACTAGTAATTGATCATCAGATTACTTTTGAAATAAAGTAATCAAAGAAGTGTCAATATTACCTTTACAAAGAGTAATCAGTAGTTGGATTACTTTTATGAAGTAATCCCAACAACACTGCATGCATGTGATGGGATTATTATAGACTAGTGACCAATGCAGTACCATGTCTAAAGTCAGGACCATGCTGTTTTTGTTGGAAATGTTAACAACCACTACTACTTCCTCTTTCCCGTTAGAAATTCCACAAAGCAAAACCGCAGCATTATTGGAATCAAAATCTGACTTTTAGTGAGATCTGGAGAGAGCCTGATGGGCAGTATGAAGGGGTGTGGCAGAGGTGCACGGCCGCGGCACTGGCTCACTCTGGCCTCCGGGATGGTGGAGTGCCTGTGCTTCGCTGGTGTCCTCTTTGGCTGGGCCTCTCTGGTGTTCGTGTTCAAAGAAGACGGATACTTTGGTCAATACTGTGAAGGTGGTCCCAACAGCACTTCACTGGATGCAGGTACGGCTCTACAAGCAATAGATTTCACTGGTAATAGAGAGAGAGGAATTTCAAATATCCAGATGCTTGTTTTGCATCCATTCAGTTCTTGGTTTGTTCCTAAATTTACTCTCATTTACATTATTCCCTGCTTTAAAGGTACACTGCATAACATTTTGGATTATACTGTTTCTAGCGGTATAATCCAAAGTAATAAAGGAAAAATAAATAAAGTCATGCTCCTTTATGACCAGCTACATACTGTATAAAATGCTATTTTTGCATTTACTGTCCCAGGTTAGGCTTTTCAAGTTAAAATAGAAAGATATAAAACAGGTTAGTAAAGACATCATACAATACAATGATAAAAAGAAAGAAGCGAAGACCTACAATATCTGGCCACTCCACATCCCAAGTCCATATCCAGGTCAGTGCTCTCACACGGTTGGTTGTTCTTCAAACAGATATTTAGCTTTAATCAGAAAAGTCTCACGTCTGATTGAGATTTTAGAAAAATAAAATAGTTTGGACACCCCTGCTTTATGTAGTCAATTTTAGTTTTAATCCAAAGAATGGATTTGGGTGAGGACGTAACCTATTTAAATCCATCATCTCCATGGAGCTCCCAGTAAAGTTACAACTTAGGTGGTCTTTGGAGATACATGTTTGTTTGTTCATTTTTATTTATGTTTGTCAATAATAATTAAAAAAAAATGAATAAATGCCTATATTTTATTCCATTTCTTGGATGAACTGTAAAACCGTGTACCTTTAAATTTATGAAGCTCTGTCAACAGTGAATCTTGCAATGACTTAATTTAACCAAGTACATCGCCATTGTGACTGACGGGCCTTCTCTTTATTTATATGAGAAAAATACTAATTGCAGATCATATGTTTATCAAAAATATATTGTAATTTAGTAGGCTTTTCTAAGTAATAAACTGTGAATATCAAAAGGTTTGTTTTTGAGATCATTCATCATTAGTAAAGATCCTTCAGTCTTCATCTGTACTATGTAGTTGAAGAGTAGGATGTTTCGCTCTTTATCAAAAGAGCGAAACATCCTACAAACTTGGACACAAGTGGATCTTATAAAGACCAGTAGGAGTTTACACAGTCCCACCTCTAAAAGCTAAAAAAAAAACATCTTTGTTGTCAGCCTCAACAACCCAACTCACACCTAATCACTGTCCATTACCTTCCTATTGTCTTGCCCTGGACTTTGTTGTAAAAGCTACTCACACCTTTCTATAATCCTGCCCAGTACAGAGTAGCAGATGAAGACTGACAAATCTTTGCCTACGATGAACAACTCCTGTACGACTGAGAACACAGACGCATCATTAGTAGTGTTTTTTGAGTATATAAAAGGGCTGGTACAGAAAACCTTTAGAGCACGTTTTGGTGTCTGGCTGATCCTGAGACATCACTAAAGAAAGTTACTTGGTTATTCCAGCCCAAATAAATGATACAAAATTTAAATAAATAGACTTTGGTGGAATAAATTACTATCATTGTTCTGTTTTATGCTTCTAGATGACCAATAATTTAGAATAGGCATCAAAAAAAGTATTGTTCAGGTGTAGGTATCGTAAACCGAGTATCGTTAAAGTACTGGTATTGACAAAAGTGTAACGATATCCTGCCCTAGTTTATAATTGATCTGTTTTTTCCTCAGACTGCAGTCGTCAGGATGAACAGTTCTCCCTGGTCTTTACCATCGGGTCCTTCCTCAATAATTTCATGACGTTCCCAAATGGATATCTCTATGATCGCTTTGGCACCACAGTGACCAGACTTCTGGGAATGTGAGCGGCTTTGTCCTATTTGCTATTTTATCTTCTTTTTGAGTGAATGGACAGAACGATTACAATGTTTTAAAACCATCTCGTCTCCTGCACATCACACCATTTGACCTTGACCCGTAGATTGTAGGGTTACATTTTACAAGCAAACAATGTGAATTGTGAGATAAATAAAGTCTTATCTTATCTTAATGGTCAGTCGAAAACATTTGACATTTTCCTTTTTGAAAATTTCAAAAACTGTTTCCCTCCCATAGACTTGTAAAATACTAAGATGAAAATTATTTGAATTATTCCAGTTGAATCGTAATTGCAATTTGAATGGTTGTTTAAAAATAATGTGCAAATGTATTCTGTAGTATTCTTCTCCTTTTTTGTTTTTGCTCACATTTTTCAGGCTTAACACTGATGAAGATGTTCTAAACTAGATCTCTGTTTTTCCACAGATCTTTGTACACAACAGGCACCCTTCTTGTGGCCTTCTCTAGTGCAGGTAGGAACTGCAGTGTCTCAAAATAGTGTCTACTGTAGGGTTGGGCATGTCCCCTTAATGGGCAGTTGCCGATGTTTACAGAGAATCCATCGTGATGGACGATGATATCGTCCAATAATGTACATTTATTATTAACGTGATTTTAAGCGCTGCAGAACAAGTTTCTCTGAGTTTCTCCGAGGTATGAGTGACACATTGTACAGTATATCTATGGGGGAGCCGCATGAGCAGTGACGGCCAAAGGGATCATGGGGGAGTCTCAATAACCTCCAAAATCACGTTGTACCTGTCATAGCACCTTCCGTACACGACCCAGGCGTCGTGAAAAGAGCCCGGCTGTGTAGTCCTGCAGCGGCACGTAAACGTGGGCTTTCTCCGGTGTCCTCCCACTATCCGCGTGCGTAATTACGCATTTTACGCGTAATTGCAACTTTTCCAAAACTGTCCGCAGTCAGGGTATGATCTGCTTATGTGCTGCGCCTCCACGGAGCTATCATCGCGGGGCAGCCGGGCGCTGGGCAGTGGCTGGCCGCCTCTCGTCTGCACGTCCACCTCGATGCTTTCTCTTTCGCTAATCTGACATATAAACACTACATGTGCGTTTAGGTCACTTCCTTTCAGTGCTTCCGTGTCCGTTCATGTAGCTGTACGAGCTTTGGAGTCGCATTGAACTGTATGTGTTGAACCAGTGGCTGAAACTCGATTAATGAAACGGCTAAACACGAGCGCAGCTGTATCCCACACCTTATAACACACGTTATTTTCACAGACTAACATATGGCAGGCTACTTAAACTAGCATCCATGCTAAGTTTTTAGGTTTACTAGGCCTACAGAAGATCAGTGCGCGCTTCTAACAGGAGGGGGCGTGGCATCACGATGGTGGCTTTCCATCGTGATGGTTGGTTCACCACAACCCTAATCTACTGTGAATATGATGTATCCAGTGGATTTAACCAAGGCTACAGGCAGAGGTCTCTGGGTGATCATCTTTCAGGTGGTAACAAGCAGAGATGGACACTTGTGACTCGGAAATAGTTGTTTTCAAACTAGAGATGTAGCCTTTATGTAGTCATTTTTACTGTACCGAAATTTCAACGTCACAGTCCTCCCTAAGTGTTATGTGTGAAGAATGGATTAAGGATTATGTTTTATTGTTGTCCAAGTGAATTTGATTTGATCGATTCGATCAGTGGATTTTCAGGAAACATATTATTCCTGAAGTTTACAAAGAAATGCATATTTTCCCTCATGTCACAAAGCCCTCTCAGAGATGCTTTTCCCGGCCATGGCCTGCATCGGTGTAGGAGGGCTTCTCATGCTGATAACCAACATGCAGGTGAATTTTACCATTTCATGATTAATGGTTTGTAAAAAATGTCTTTGCCATTTAATAAAAGGTATAATAGGTACACTAATAACAATTTCCTGTGATCAATTTGAAGCTGTTGTTGTATATTACTGACATAAATATGAGAAGGAAGCGTATTACAAGTTTTCTGTCATTTTATAATTTAATATAAAGGTATTTTATGCATAAAAATGACCAAAATTGCCTATATTTTTGGCATCCATCCATCCATCTTCTTCCGCTTATCCGTTGCC
Source organism: Lesueurigobius sanzi (assembly GCA_900303255.1). Taxonomy (NCBI): domain Eukaryota; kingdom Metazoa; phylum Chordata; class Actinopteri; order Gobiiformes; family Gobiidae; genus Lesueurigobius; species Lesueurigobius sanzi. The sequence goes on along the minus strand of OMNZ01109265.1, from coordinate 34,059 downwards.
ATATCACATTGCACCAGTCCCTTATGGCTCCTCCTGCAGGTGGTGGGTCCACGGGAGGACGGCCCAACGATGCTTCTTCATCTCTGGGCGACGTAAATGGTCTTGATGGTCTCATCATAAGAGGCTTCTGAACCGCTCTTGGTCCGACCCGTCACCTAGGACCTGTTTGCCCTGGGAGACCCTACAGGAGCATAGTGCCCCAGACAACAGAGCTCCTAGGATCATTCAGGTGCTCAAACCCCTCCACCACGATTAGGTGGCGTTCGGAGGAGGGGCTATTTTTGGCAATGAAATCTAAATGATGGATAAAGATTTAAATGTATGTTTTTATTTTGTTGATGTATTACTTACAAAGATTTGTTCAGAGGGGATTTTGTATTTTAGTTTTGTTTAGTAATTAGTTAATAAATCTGTAAAAATGCAATTTCTTCCATTTCTTTTTTTGTTCAAAACTGTCTACGAAGTAAATATCGGAAAAAAATCCCTCTGAACAAACCCTCAAAATATAGTTAAGTCCAAGAATGGAAAGTTTGGAGTCTGTTGGAGCTACTAAAGTGGAGATGATGTTGTTTTAGGAAATTCAAGTTACATTTTCCCATATACAGTAGTTCTGTGGAGAAACATTGAATCAGTGAATAATTAACTCACTCATTACAGTGAAGATTAGGTCATTTATTTGTTTTCAGGTGAAATTTTATATGATAAGAGGAGTAAACTGGTACAAAACCTATTTTGCCTGTAGTGTAGTGGACTACAGGCAAAAGTCATGTTTTTCAATTTTCAAATTCAGGGCCATTTTCCTTCTTAACATATAAACATTCACATGGAAACAAATAAATTCCCAAATCTTCACAATAAGTTGTTTAATTATTGCACAGATTCAACATTTCTCCATAGATTTACACTGAAAATAATAACTTCAAAGGCCATTTTCTCAAAATGCAAAGACATCTCCACTTTAGTAGCTCCTACAGACTTCAAACTTTCCAGTCTTGGACTTAACAATATGTTTTCAGGGGGTTTCTTTTCATTTGAACCCTAATAAACCCTTTTCTTTACAGATTTATTCACTACTAACTAGCTTATTCAAAAACTAAAGAAACTATCCACAATTCTCTTTGAACCTATATATTATTATTTGTAACTGATATATCAACAAATTAAAACCACATACATTTAAACCTGGCTCTATTCATTATTTAGATTTCATCATCAAAAATATAGGCAGTTTTGATCATTTTTAGACATAAAATATTTCTGTATGAAAATATAAAATTACAGAAAACAGCAATACGTTTTTTCCTCAGAGAATAGATTTTGCCATTTGGTTCTCTTTCTGACGCTGTTCTCTGTGCTCTGGAGGTGGGGAACCTGTTCTCCGATCATCGCTCCACTGTCATCACTCTGTACAATGGCGCCTTTGACTCTTCCTCAGCGGTGTTTCTCATCTTTAAGGTGAGCTCACACAGTACTATTTTACACTCGGGGCCGGCTCAAGAATTCACGGGGCCCTGAGCAGAATCACTATACGGTATGTCACGGAGCTCTGGCAACTTCAATTTCATTTCGGATAGATACAGTATACAGTTTATATTCCCATAGATGAGATACAGAGTCAGTCCCCCAACCTTCATCCTGACTATGTTTGTAAAAGAAAGTGAACAACACTGCAAAAAGAAATCTAGAAATGAGTCAAAGTTTCTTAAAGTCAATTTGCCCTTGTTTGATTAACTAGTTTCTAGATCTGCCAATGGGTTAAGTTTTTACTTTTAAATAAATAAATAAATTGGATAATTGACTTGAAAAAGGTTGTTGTTAATGGTATTTCTGTTTAAGTGTAAAAAAAACTAGTTACTCAAATCAAGGACAAATTTACCAATTTTGAGAAAATGTTACTTATATTTCTAGATTTATTTTTGTGGTGTACGATGTAGAGGAAACATTAGACTTTTGAGGTAAAAACACGTGAAGTACACATTTTTTGCACTGTTGGGGCCCCACTGGTGGTATCGGGGCCCTAGGCAGCTGCATAGTCTGCTTATTAGGCTGGACCGGCCCTGATTACACTGATCAGGTTTAACACAATGACCACGTCGGTAATACACAAAGAAAGCCCTCAAAAAACCACAGTGCATGTGTCTTCTTAGATCCTTTCATCTAAAAGCAGCATTACCAAAAACTTTGAGTTTCCAACATATTTTTTGGAGGAAAATGTGAAAATCTCAGTCAGATGGAAGTGATTTTGTGACATATTGTGGCTTCTTGTGATATTGCGTCACTTAGTACTGCAATACCAATACTTGTGATACAGTCAAAAGACAGAAGTGTTGGCACCCCTGAATTTTTGCCATTAAATTATGTATTCTTCCTAGAAGGTTTGTCCAATTACACATGTTTTGGTATATACTGTACTATCTGTTCACTTCCTTTATGGGATTTAGAACAATACAAAATAAGCAGCAAAAATGACAAATTTGACACAATTTCTCACTAAACTACCCGTCTCTGTCAGCAGTGGGGTCCTGCGTCTCCTGCCATAGAGTTTCATCTCATTCAAACTTCAACGGGTAGTTTGCACCAAAACCAATGTACTGTGAGGCTGCAGAACAGCTTGAATTTCTTAAAAAGTAATTCGAGGCTGCTTATCCACCATCCGGACTGTCCTGCGTTGCATCCTTTCATCAGTTTTTCTCTTCTGTCCACGTCCAGGAGGTTAGCTGTAGTACGATGGGGTGTAAACCTTATCATTTAGTGGCGCACTGTGGACAAAGGAACATTGGGCCTCATTCACGAAACAAACTTACGCACAAATTTGTTCTTAAGGCCTACTTAGGAACATTTTTGGCATTCACAAAATTTGTTCTTAGCTGAAGGAGTTCTTCTGGAAGAACAAATGCTAAGAACAGTCAGCAGGACTCTTACACACAAAAAATCTACAATTTTAGAATATTATCACAGTCAAAATGGACCCAAAAATTCTCAGTCTTTCACAGCATGAGTACCATTTGTCTTAAAATTATTTCACTTAAGAATATATTTTTTGAGAGAATGAAAGTGATCAGAGGTGGTTTAGAGCAGAGATAGTTAGTGTAGACTTTCACAGCTGAAGGCTGAAGCTCGTTAGTTGCAGCTCTGAGTCACACCTGTCGTAATCAGAGGAGAGATCAAGCGTACTGCCTCATGCTCTGGTCATGCCCATATATGGAAGATTATTTTCATAGTCAATATGATGTAAATGTCCTGATAATGAGGGGAGTGGTGTTCTTAGTGTCATGTTCATGAATTTGGGGCATCTCTCTTTAAGAACAGCTTTGTCTTCTTAAGAAGTTTCTCCTAAGTTGTACTTAAGAAGAACTTTTTCTTGAGAAAATATTCATGAATGATAGACTTGGAACCTTGATGCTGTTCATGTTTATCCACAATTTTGGTTCTCAAGTCCTCTGACCGTTCTCTTCTCCTCTTTCTGTTCTTAGTATGACATCCAGATAGATAGATAGATAGATAGATAGATAGATTTATTGATCCCGAGGGAAATTCATGATTCAGCAGAAGCATCAATATTGTATAACACAATATTCAAGTTCTCTCCTTTTTATCTTATTCCATATATGATTTTTACATTTCCACACCTACCTGTTACACCTGTTACCGGTTACTTGCCACAGGTGAGCAAAGGAGCATCACAAGCTTGAAACAAAGTTAATTTCCCACAATTTTGAAAAGGACCCTTTTTGGCACTGTTCTAATACACAAAGGGAATGAACAGATACTGTATACACCAAAAGATGTGTAATTGTAGTAACCTTCTGGGAGAAATACTTAATTTAATGGAAAAAGTTCAGGGGTGCCCACACGTTTGTTACTTTTCTTTAAAGTAATGTAACTCTTGCTTAAATATTTGGCTCCTTGCCCACCTCTGCTTTACTGCTAACATAGGACATCACAAATATGTCAAGGTTTTTGTTTTGTTTTTTCAGATTTTGTATGAACAAGGAGTCTCCCTGCGCTCCTCCTTTCTCGCTCTGTCTCTGTGCAGCATTGTCCATCTGGCAAGAACGTTCTTATTGTTGCCCAGGTCTCACATCCCGTACCCCTTGCCGGAGAAGTACACCTATGGGTGAGTCCGCTTTTCACAGTCCCACAACAACAACAACTGAGTATATGGAGAAGTGCATTTCATAATAAACAGGCAGTAGATGGAGTGAGTGGAATATTGAATTGCTAACTTCAGTCATATATGTGAAAAATGAGTTATTTATTTCCAATACATACCTAAAATAAGCATATTGTATCATTTTGAATACTGTTTTGTTGCTTTATCAGTGTTTTCATTTGGATTACACCGTTCATGAACATGTTTTGACAGCATTGCATTATTTTTAGAGATATAACCTGTGGAAAATCCAATTCTTACAACGTTGATGAGTTTGAAAAGATGAGAGGAGTTGAATCTACGAATCTGAGCGAAGCAGAAAGCGCGCCCTCACAAGCAGGTAGGTTCTTTGTGATCCGACCCGCGCCGTGATTCCTAAAAACACACATTGTTCCTTTTTTTTCGGTCAAATGTATTGTTTTTGATTTCAGCCAAGAGTTTTCGAAGCTGCGTTATGTCCTGGTTTTTCATGTTGCACTTGCTATGGTTGTCCGTGATGCAGCTCAGACACTACCTCTTCATCGGCACACTTAACCCCACCATTAGTCGACTGGCCGACGATGACCCCGATTTAGGTATAGCTCTGGAAAGACCATTGTCTCCTCTAATAAGTTCACCAAACTTGCGACTCTGTGCACTGACCGTAACTTATCCTTTTGTTTTGCCATGGCAGTGAGCACATACACCAACGCATTCGCCATAACACAGCTGTGTGGGGTCCTGTGCGCCCCCTGGAACGGCCTCATCATGGACCGAAACAAGGGGAAGCCTCTTGCGCCTGGTGAGACCCCGGGCAGACCATTTAAGCTTGCTAATACAGTAGTTAAAAGTTTGGAAATACTTTTTATGCATTGTTTTTTCTTTACTTTCAAAAGGAAAAAAAAAAATCTAAAACCACACCTAACTACTGTGCATGTATTATTTTTAAACTACTTTTTAAATTTTAATTTACAGAAAGAACAAAGAAAAAAGAAAACACAGAAAATAACATAGTGGGGCACTGGTTAGAAAGTAATACTCTTGTATTTCTGCCATTTTGACCATCTTTGGAAGAAAAAGTGTCCTCTGACCTGAAGAAAAAAGTCTCTCCATCCGCAGTTCCTCAACAATCTGGCTTAAGGGGTCCTTCTTAAAGGCACCATACCTGATTCTTAAATGATTTTATTTTTATTACAAATAATGGAAGAGGGAGCGAGTAAAATAAATTGATAGTTTTGTCCAAAGTCCAAACACATTCCTAACTTTCTTAACACATTTCTAAAATCCTGTTTCTTCTTAGAGATGAGTTTATTAGCACATTTGACAGCTGGTGGGGTTTTTAGGGTCAAAGTCACAAAAATGCAAGAAAACTAGCCTACAAACTCTTTTGACAATAAATGCTTTATATTTAGATTTCCAGAAATGTCTGAGTTTGCAATATACTAAGAAAGAGAAAAAAAAATTTTTTGTTCCACTACTAGTGAAAATCAGGTATAGTCCCTTTAAGCCACTCCCTTGTTATGGCCTTCTTTGTTGCAATTAAAATAATTTTGAAAAGGTATCTGGTCCTTTGGGATGTCATAAGCCATGATATCATCCGTTAACTTAAATATATTGTCCCAAAATGATAATTGTGGACATGTCCTGAAAATATGGGACTGATTGGCATTAGAGTGACCACACTGTCTCCAACATTGTTGCTGAAGCCCCTGAAATGTGTTAGTGATATGAGGAGTACTAAAGAATCTAATTAGACATTTCCAACCAAATTCCCTCCACCTTGTCTGTATATGATTTTTTTTTTTAAAGTAAAACCAGTTGTGGTGAGTGTTCTTTGTTATGTTGTTGTCCCAGGTCAGACTGAGCAGGAGGCAGACCTCCACTCCTCTGTGCTGTCCCTCTTCCTGACAGCTCTTCAGTGCCTGTTCTTCTCTGTTTGCGCCTCTATCCCCGTGCTCCCGCTGCAGTACGTCACCTTCGCTCTGCAAGTGCTCAATCGCTCCTTCCTCTACGGGGGAAACGCTGCCTTCATCAGTATAGCGTGAGTATCACCTACAACACTGCACGTATGGAGAGTGTTGAAGGAAATAGTGGGTGAAACAGAAGAGGGGGACTTTCTTGTGTGGTTTCCTCACTTTGTCTGGTTGGTTTGCCTCTAGGTCCGATATGAGCAACCTTTTTTACTGGATCACATTTGGTGTTTACCCTTGCTTAGGGAGCCCAGGCCAAGACCAGTTTGGAGATTACGTTTAAGATAATGATCTAATCTTATTCAATTCTTTGTATAACCTTCTATTGGATTCCTACCCAAAAGCTAAGAAAGCTGAACCACAATAAAATAGACTGTGCAGTACCAGTCAAAGGTTTGGATACACCCTTTGGGTAACATTTTATAACAACCACACCTTATTTAGCCTTAAGAAATGATGAATTAACACTTAATTCATCGTGAACAATTCATAAACACTTAATAACTACTTAACTACAGTTCATTATCACCTAACTCATAATGAATAGTACTTCACATACTTCACTTATGTGTATAAATGATAAACTAATACTGCAATGCATGACTTATTCAGGCAGTTACTTTTTGTGAGCTTTTCAACATGTTCAATATGGCTTTATTACTAAAGTATACTTTCTTGCCCCACATCGATCAGAATCAAGAAAAGACAGAAGGATGACTAACATTCTCGAAATGACGATGTGATGATGTTGAGGTTGATTGGACCAGGACCAGAATAAGTCATCCATTGCATTATTAAGTGTTAGTCACACTTAACTCATTAATTGTTCATGATGAAGTAAGTCAGGGGTGCTTTGTTTCACATAAAAATAAACAGATCTATCTTTTAATATCCTCTAATTACAGTGCTTTTGAGTAGTCCATGCTGTTTTTGCAGTCTTGGGTTCTATTGTGAGTTTATTCAGTTGCAAATTAATCAAAATAAATAGTCCTTACAAATCTAAGCACCATCTCCAGGGCCGACCCCACTTTGGGCACCCCTGAATTAAGTGTTAATTCTTCTAACCTGGCCAACCATCCTCCAGGCAATGTTAATTCATCATTTATTAAGACTATATAAGGTGTTCCCACACTCTTTTATGTATTGTTTCTTTTATTTCAAGACTATTTATACACTATTTTGACCACATTTTTAAAACAAGAACAGGTTGAAATACGTAGATTCTTCAAAATAGTAGTTTTTTTTCTTTGATTACTGATTTGCACACTTGTGAGCTTCACGATGTAGTCACCAGAAATGGTTTTCGTTTCAAACTCTTGAAAACCATTTATGTCACTATCTTATGAAGCTCATTGACAAAATGCCAAGAATAAAGAATTGAAATTATTCCATCTATCATCATGAGTTATTTCACCCATTTTTGTTTCCTACATAATTCCATGTGTTCACTGAGAATCACACAATGTAAATAGTGTTGAAAATAAAGATAAGCAAATGCATTAAGTGTTTCCAAACTTTTGACTGGTGCTGTATGTGTACATTTTCGACTAAGTTCCCTTATCTATAGGTAAAAAGAAAAGTAAATGTCTAATGCCCCCTACTGACAGTTTCATGGTAGTAAAAGCAACTGCTGTTTCATTCATTCTCAATCTATCAATCATTGCTTATAAAGCGCTTTTCATACAAGAATGTAACAAAATTCTTCTTTCTGATTGACATTTCTTCTGCAATTTGCGTCAGATGTTTTGGTGAATGGTACGCAGCTGATGCATCCAGACATGTAGCACTGTTTAAGTCACAAATCTGTTACAGCTCAAGGAAAGCAATGTCCTGTTTGTGACCAATGTTTACGCCGATCATAGGACTACTACCATCATTTAGATACATTAATGTTGCCAACTATCCAGGCCACACATTTACACAATTGAACACGCACCACGCTCTTCCACTTCTGTATGATTTATTCACACACTACAGGTTTAGCTTCAGTGCATACAAAAGGTGACGAGGAACAGGACAAAGACAGTAAAAGAACATAAGAATCCCACATGACTAGGTAACAAAAAACATAAACAATCTCTTTTTGGTGACTTTCTAATTCACTGTAACTCTAAGATATACTGTATCTCATGTTACTTCCTAAAATGTATTACATCATGTTAATTTTCCAGATTTCCCGCCTGCCACTTCGGAAAGCTGTACGGACTGGCCATGTCGTTGTCTGGTGTGGTGTCTTTACTGCAGTATCCGTGCTTTGCTTTGGTTAAAGGCGCTTTAGGAGGAGATCCACTTTATGTGAGTGACTGGACATTTGTCAAGAGTGTGCTACAAGCTTTTCGCGATACCTCAAAGTGAACTGTACATTTGTTTTTGTTTTTCCCCAGGTCGACATCGCTATGACCATCCTCACTCTCTTGGCTTTCATTCATCCCATCAATGTCTATGTTCAGTGCAGGAAATCCGCACAGAAAGCAGAGAGACATGAAGTTGACCAAGGCACAGTTGTAGAAGAAACGTTTTAGATTATGTTCTTAGCAAAGTGTGGGTTTTGTATCTGTCAATTTTTTACATTGAAATATATCGTGTCCTGTGTGAGATTTGTACCATTTGAAATCCTATCTCTATATTTTAATATTTGATTGATTTTGTGGATTGCACTTGGAGCGCTGTAATTACATGGAACTAGGAGGTGGAAACATGGCTCAGATGGTAGGACCTTATTGTGTATTGGAGGTGGGTGGTGCAAATCCTGGGTCGCGCTGGTGAATACTGGTCGTTTTCTTGGGTAAGACACTTCGCCGGTCTAACCACCGCAGTAAGAGGAGCCAATAATTCAGATCTCTACCCCAGGGCAGCTGTGGCTACAATACTAGCTTACCACCACTGAGTATCAGGTGAACGAATAATGCAATTGTCTTTTTATCTCCAGAAAACCGCTATAATATAGAACTGATGCATTATTACATAGTATTAGCAGGGCATCTACGGATAGCAAGGTGCATTTACAGTGGGTTATGATTAGTCTTATTACCTGTGTGTCCTGTTTCTATGTAATTACCATTACTACCATTTATTCCATAATTAGGTACCATACCATGCCATTACTGTGCAGAAAAGTAAAATGTTACTGATTAAAAAATTGGATAAAGGCATAGACAGTATATCATTGGATGTAACAGAGTTTTGGAACACATTCATTAATTCAGATCACATTAAACATCCTGGTTAGCTTCTACTACCATCTAAAGAAGGCTAAAATAAAGTGAACATAAAGTGTTACAAGTGATAAAACATGAATAAAAAGACAGGACAGTTAAGGCTATATACACTAGAAATCTCAGTAAAAAGGCAAGTATAAATGTTGCTCAGACTAGTACAGTTTAAGTTTTGTTTTTTGGATGTTGTTGTGATGCAAAAACAAAATTGCATCCAAATTCTCCGGAGGGATATTGGACCGTTTCCCTCTTGACGTTCCCGTTCCTTCCTGTAAATAGCACTGTGCAGCGTTCCCTGCCACCGCTGGCGCCGACAGATAGGCCTGAGCCACTGCGGACAGTAGGGGAAGCTGCATGGTTTTGGTCTTCCACCAAAGCAGTGGCTCTACACCGGGAGACGCCCCGTTATCGGCCCGGAAGACGTTCAGCTCCATGTCCACAGACTCCTCCGCAGACCTCTGCTTGCTCTTGTGTCCGCTGCTGTACAGGTCGCCCAGTAAAAACTCCATCCCGGACAGGCCGTCCTCAGGGGGAGGCTCCACCCACTCGCTGTCTTCGGGGTCGATCTCACACTCCTCAAGGTCGGAGCCCTCCAGGTCGCGGAAGTTTATTGGTTGAGTGTCTTTGAGCCGTTTGCTCCGGCGTCTGGACTCATCATCAGGTGACGAAGGGGAGGGGCTCCTTTTGTTTTGTTGTTGTTGTTGCTGCTGCTGCTGTTGTTGTTGCTGCTGTTTCTTTTTTTTTGGTTCGTTTGAAATTCTAACGGCTTCCATTTTGAGCCATTGCAATGTGTCTGTCTGATCCTGAAAAACAATAATATCAGAATAACACGTTAATTTTTGAGGGTTTCAAATCATAGCCGTGACATTTACAGAATTCAATTTGATACAAGAGATACAACAGCACTTTTCTCTTACCACTATGTATGTAAACATAGACGCAAATTTTGAAAAAGTTCATACTGTCTTCTTAGTTTAAACTGTTTTTAGCGTTCTTTTAGTAAGACAGGTTTGTTTACCTGCTTGACTAGTTTCAACCAGTCCTGTGGTCATCAGAAGCGTCCTGTGATGGTGAAGTGACGTGTCTGAGGCTGCTTATATGGATTTACCGGTCAGCAGGGGAAGCTTGCGCCCCCTACTGACTGACGCCTTCTCCAGGACAGCGTCTCAGGTGTGAGAAAGGGTGTACGCTCCGTTGTCCCAGTTCATCAGCAACATCAATGAACCGGGACGACTGCTGACTGGTACATCCATATAAGTAGCCTCAGACACTTCACCATCACAGGACGCTTCTGACGAAGACCCCAGGAGTGGTTGAAACTTGCCAAGCAGGTAAACAAACCTCCTGTCTTACTAAAAGAACGCTAAAAACATAGAGGCAAAATTGCTATTGTAAAAAAATTGTAAAAATATGTTCCTTTATGCAACATTCCACATTAATGAAAACCACCAAAAAATGATACCTAATTTTGCTTTTGCATTAAATATATTTTCTCTCACTTAAGGAAAAAATATACTGTAGCTGTATCCAACTGAATGTAGTCGAAGAATGTAGAAACGAAGTATAGGTGGCCAAAATAATGATCTATATAAATACAGTAGAAGAAGAGCTTTATTTATATAGCTCTATATCTGTATCTATATAAAATATAAATAAAGTAAATATAGATACAAATTTGGACATGATTACATGGGCATTGGGCAGGTTTCAATAGAGCCCAGAGCCAGCTATGCGGTCTACCCACTTTTCCCATTTTTGACAAATACATGCCGTGCTTAAACCCAATCAAAACTAATTCATGCAACCTCATTCACCCACCTCTTCAGACATGAAGCCCAGCCCATGAAACTGTGGGTCCAGGGCACAGGCCACGTTCAGGACTCGGTTCACGGCCGGCGTGTCGTACCAGTGGCTCAGGTTGTACCTCATCATGGTCTTCGCCTCCTTCAGGATGGGGGAGTCTCCGGACCGAGTTACAAGATGGCGGGTGAGCAGCCCGGTGAGGATGGGTTTGATCAGGGACAGGCGCGGGAAGTCCTCTTTGGCCAAAGTCTGGCACGCCACATCGAGGGGTTTCAGGACTAAGCACAAGTCTTCAACTACTTTCCATTCGCTGCGCATGAACTGGCTGCTTCCTGCTGGAGTTGAGATCTCAGATGAAGAGGACTCTCCATTACCGTCTTCTTGTAACATGTGAATTATATTGCGGAAGTGTCCTTTGTTTTTTAGCAGCACATTCAACAGCAGATACAGCTTATTCCACGTTGGCCGGCTATAGGCCCAAACCTTTACTTCCACCTGCTCCTCTTTGGTCATACCCTGCGACAGCCGGCTAGCATAGATATCATTTGAGCTTCCCATTTGATTTTGCTCCCCAAAAAGCCCTGCCACAATGTTTTGGAATTTGCTCAGGACTTTGGAAACAGCACTCATGGACATCAATTCATCAATACAACTTTGCACCGAGGTGAAAAAGCACGGGACCGAAGGTAGGCCCTCGCTCGTTTGGCTTTGCTCCGCGTCTTGTTCCACCGGCGAAATCGAATCGTCCCTCTCCAAAAACGTTGTCGAATTTGGATGCGTGTTGGTGCCGCTGGCCTCCCCGACCACCTCGCTCCTTACCGGGACCACTCGGATATCGTCCCATCCTTCTCCCCCCAACACGGACAGGTTCGCTTGGTATATGCCCCACTCTTCTGCTACTGCTCTAACTTGGGACTCCACGGACTTCAGGTTCAGCCCCGACTTGGAAAGTTTCTGTGTTGACAAGGCGCGATTGTGGCAAGTGAAGTTTGCATCTATGTAGTGGGCCCACAGTGAGAGGTACATTTCGGTGTTGCCCTGCCAAGTGTGAAACCAAACGTCCACGCTGAAGTTGACTAAATGCGGGACTTCTTTCTTGCGCCTGTTCTGTTCGGCCTCAAGCGGAGCCATGTAGTTCATAGTGTCCGTGTTGGCTCTTAGCATCAGTGCCATGTTGGTTTTGCTCTTTGCGTACAACTCATTGAGCAAGAACTCCAGCTTGGTTTTCGAAGGCAGCTCCTTGACGTGAGGGAGAAGACTGCTGATTAAATGTTGGAAACCTTTCCCCCGAACAAAAGAAGGAGGCTGGAGGTCCGTAATCAGGAAGTACAGGATGCTGTCGGTCACAGTGGCGGATGATGCAGATGCAGATGCTGTGGACGCCGCGGACGCTGGAGCAAAAGGACGCAAAACTGTCGACGACAAAAACAAATTAATGTCATGATAAACTAACAGATGGATTTAAAAGTGTAAGAGATGGTGGAAATGTAGCCATACTAAAAGGCAATAAATAAGTTGATTTCCAGGGTCAGTGAAAGGTTTCACAACTAGGATGCAATGTAAAAAAAGATCAATATGTTTAATGTCTAAACAAAATAGAATTAAAAGGTTATTTATATTCTTACACATTTCATGAGTTTAGTCCAAAACAGATCATTTGCTTGTCGGTCAGCATTACGGGTGGAGGCGTAACTGAGTGAAATACGGTGTTCAACTATTTCAAACAGCAAAGCCCACTTCACAATCTATTGCAAGTTAAAAAAAGATTTAATTTGTAACCATTTGCATGTTTTTCCTTGTTTGCAACTTTTTTTAATTGAATATGTTAATTTATGTAGCCTACACCAGTGTTTACACAGGTATGGGGACCACTGGGGGTTCGCGAGACATTAGCCGGGGGATTAATTTTAGATTAAAAAAAAAGATTATTATGGTCAAAGAAAATACATGTTAAAACAAGCGACTGTAAAGACTGAGATTTTGAGAGTATTTAGCCGTCTTTTACCTGATAAATTGGAGGTTTTGTCATCCACTTTGTAACTAATGACAAAACCATCGAAGCAGGGAGTACTCGGAGCACGTACTTTACGTGTGACAAAAAAGGTTGGGAACCACTGGCCTACGCCATACCACAACGGAGGACATTTATTTCCATAATTGTGTTTTTATATTTGTAGAACTATTTCAGAAAATTGAGCCATCAAGAATTTAGTTATGAAATATTGAAAATACAGAATTCAATATCAATAAACAAACAATAACAGGGATTATACAGGTAGCAGCAAGTTCATTTAATGCCTTTTAATACCCAAACTACTACTACTACATTTTTAATGCCACAAGTCAGTGCATATTCAATATTAATTTCCATATTCAATAGAAACTTTGAAAGAACAGAGAGCTTTTCAACAAATAGTGTATCATTTCTGCCAAAACTGCATTCTAGACCCCAATTTTTGCATTTTTGACAAACCTCTGCAGTAAAAGTGGTTGAACAATGTCATTATTTTCCAGGAACTTTTGATTTAATGCCAGTTTGAATTCTATTTCATGCTTTTCAATGCCCCATGCAAACCCTGAATAATTATAGGATAGGATAGTTCTTTATTGATCTCACGATGGAGAAATTCACTTGTTACAACAACTCTTAAGATAGGCTCACACAGAGGGGTGCAAAAAAGTCAGGAAAAAAACCTGCCATCAAGAAGAAAGTAAGTTTGCATAAACAGGTAATAACAGTACCAAATTAAGAATAAAATGAAAATAAAATAAATGTCTCTTATGTACACTGCATTAAAAACAGGATAACATTAATTCTTCATTATCATTTGCATATATTGCTTTTTGTTTGGCTAAATCCATGTGATTCTCAGGAGTACTTTGAAGATTAGTATGGATTGAGCGGTGTGCGGTCTGATATTTCCCAGGAAAAATAAACGGATGAACTATATTGGTTCTACTTGTGCGCTACTTGTACCGTGTTTCACACAGGGGTCTCACACTGTACCTTCCTCGCCGCCCGGGCACGTTGAAGCCTGGGCTAAATGCGAGTGTCTGGAGTCCGACCTGGAGGCGGCGATAAGCAGCGGCAACAGCGGAGGAGGAGGAGGAGGAGCAGGGAAGCACGAGTGAAAGTCCACGTCGTGTTTTCGTTCCAAATGATGTATGAGATTAGATGTGCTTCCCCGTATATACTTCACTGAGTAATGGCAGAGGGAACAGATCGCGTACGTCCTGTCAAGCTGCCCGTCGTCGTTCACGTAGAACCCGAAATATTTCCAAACTTTCGACCTCTTGTGTCGCGGTAAGCGCAGCTCTTTCGGTTCAATCTTCGCCATGTGTCTTCCGCAGGACGGTCCACAACAATAAAAACAGAACAGAAGCAGCAGCTCGTCCGAACCGTGAGGCCAGAAACACGCGCTGCTAGTAGTCAATATCGTCCACTTGACCCGCACTAGACTCAGCAGCCAGGTGCTATGCGGTTCGGAAAAGAGACAAAATCCTTTTTTTTCCAGCGTCGGTACGAAGTTGCACCGAAAAATATCACACGTGCACGCGCATCAGAGTGCACATACTCTCGTGCACCAGCGACACCGTGTGACGCGCAAAAACAAGAATGTTGTGGATTATGAGGCCAGTTTCACGCTGCAGCCATCATGCTCCAACAGGCAGTGTTGGGTAGAATACTTTGAAATTGTATTTAGTTAGAGTAAACATCTATGCGCAGACCACACACACTTATGGACAGACATGAGGACACACATACACACACGAGTCCCATGACAGATCATGCCATGAGATAAAGTTTTTATTGAGCCACACCTCGGACTAAAAATCCTGTGTGTGGCCAGCTTTACATGTACAGTATACATTCAATGTATGATGAATAACATACATCGAATATTGATATGCATATCATCAATATATGCATTATTATGTATAAATACAGCACATTATTAAAAACGTGGGGTACACGCTTATTGCTCCACCTGTTACGAACTTATTCACCTTCATTATGAATGCAAAAAAAAAAGTACATTACAAATACACCTGGAGCAAATACTAAACTTTTCTCTGGTTGTTTTGAGGTTTTCTCTCTTGATGTCATGAAGCAAAAATGTTATGTATACTAACCTAACACTGATAACAGGCATGTCCTGTGCTACCCAGGGGCCAAATGTGGCCCTCAGACCAATTTTTGGTGTCCCTCAAGCCTCTTCATCACCAGAGATGGTACGTTTTACGGCAATCTTAACAATTCCACACACTTAAAACCTCAAAAAGTAAAATTTATTGTGAGACAGAGCTAGCATTATAGCTCCAATCCTAAATAAAGGTGTGGGACACGGTTTAACCCTCTCTTAAAAACACCAAGTTGAATGTTTGAATGCACTGACCACAGATCTGTGGCCCTTCATGCTGTAAACATGTCAATATGCGGCCCTCGTGACAAAAGTTTGGACACCCCTGCTCTATAATATAATATCTAAATCTGCTGTATCTATATTAAGGTATTAAGGAGACACTGCAGCTGACTAGGGAAAACATTTAATTGAGTGGTATCAATATGAAACCTTTGCTGTATATTACTGACATAAATATGACCAAATAAAATGTATTGCATGTTTTCTGTCATTTTATGTTTTCGTAAAATAAAATTGTGTTTCATGTGTTAAAAAATTGCCAAAATTGCATATGTATTTCAGAAACTAAATCTAAATTGGGCCAGCTTTATGGTTCAACTTCGTTGATATATTGGTTACAAAGATTTGTTCATTTAGATATTTAATTAACTAGTTATTACTGAATAAATCCGTAAAAACTCAAAATTCTACCTTGTTTTCTGGAATTCAAAACTCAATAAATAAGGCTAGGAATTAAACATTGAAAAATATCTCAGAACGAATCTTTAAAATATTAAGTCCAAGGCTGGAAAATTTGGAGTTCGCAGCAGCTGCTAAGTTCAGTGCAATAATTACACTCCTTATTGTAAAGATTAGGTCATTTATTTGTTTCCAGGTTAAAGTTTATATGTTACAAGAGCAAACTGTCCCAAAACCAGATTTTTTTGTTAGTATGGATATATGGATGAATGTAATAGTCAAAGCAGTTCCAGTATATATATTGGAATTGCTTGATGGATTATGCAGCCGTATTAGGGTTTGACAGCTTATAGATAGAACATTGTTTCAAGATATGATTTTCCTTCCTAACAAAAATATTAACAAAAAGGAGTGAGAGTAAGGTTTGGCTAGGTCTCAAGCAGGGGTCTCCAACCTTTTTTTTTTTTTTTTTACCCCCAATAGCTGCATAACAGAACAGCAGAGAGCGACTTATGCTTCAAAAACATACAGTACATGTAACTGCAACTTCTGTAAGTTCACACTGAAGAGTTTATAGCCAAGGTGATATTTCAACACAAAGGAAATTACTTTTCTTAGTATATTCATTATATTATTCTATTTTTAACATGTTCAGGGGGGAAAAAGAAAATGCATCCACAATGTGACACACCAAGTGATTGCATAAATGTAAAAGCCTTTAGCGATCTACCTAGTTTGTTTCTTTTGGTAAGTGCTCATAATCGGACAATACAATTCCCCTGATAATGGACTCTCCTCATTTTGAATAATATGTATTGATGTGTATTATTATGTATTATTGTATTAACTACAATAAGTAGAACTTTACCTGCACTTGGCCGCAGGCTGCTGACGTTGGAGCCCTCTCGTTGTTTGATTTGGTGCTTGATCATGAGGTGGCCCTTAATTTCGTGTACTCCTCCGCTACAGCTCACGTGATCCCCACAAAGTTTACATATGGCGGTGCCCTTGTCCAGCGGCCGCCCATTGTGATCCGGCTCAAACCCAAAGAAGAACCACAGGCTGTGCTCACCGTAACTGGGCGCGTGGGGGATGTCTGGGTTACCCACTAGTTTTTCTGTGCCCGGCAAAAAGTGATACTTGTTCTCAAAGGGGTGCGGGCCAGACAAGTAGCCCAAGGAAGGCAACGGTACAGCAGGGGAGCTATGGCCACTGCCTCCAACGGGATTCATGCTCGTCACTTCACTTATTATCGGCATGGGGCTCTGAGACTGGCTGTGATCGGACCAGAGTGCGGAGCTGGTGGGTTCTGGGAGCGTGACCAGCTGGATGTCCTGCAAGGGCCGCAAGAAGGACTCCTTTTCGCCAACTTGACACTTCATATTCTCACCTGTGTAGTCAAGACCCAGCAGTGAGGCATAATCTCTACCAACCCAGACTTTTAGTTCATCTCCTTCTGAGATCGGCTGGGACACTTTATAGTAGATTTTGCGGTAAAACTGGAAGACCGTTAGATTATGTTCATCCTCACAACTGGTAAATGTCACAAATCTGAGGAAAGAAATTAAAGTAAAACGAATCATTAGTCAAATAATGAACAGATAATGTTCCGTGGGCTCAGAAGTAATCACTCTTATTTATTGCCGTTGCTATGTTGAAATCTGATTAGCTGAAACTAAAATATCTTCACTCAGGCATAGAGATAATGAGTATGAGAGTATCTTTCTACAACAGAATTTATAGCAGTCCTAAATGTTTGTGAATGCTCAAAACGTTGCTGATGATTGAGAGAAACGGTGCAGGCCTTTCTTTTATTATGTCTGAATACTTTTCATTATTATAGGGTAATCGGTGAAGTATTTTTTCCAATAAAATATATACTTATTTTAGTATCTGACAACTACAGAATAAAATGGAACAGAAGGTCTAAAAACTTTCTGAAGCCACTGTTTTGAACCTACCTCATCCAGTTAGATCTGTTTGGGTCTGAGCCATCCACATAAATAAAAGAAGTTTCATCCCTGATCTATAAATGGCAGAGAAAAAGCTCTTGAAGAACAACAGTTTGCCACATATAACACGTACATTGTGCATGTTGCTGTTTACTTACGGCCCATGCGTACTTCAGGTTGTCTGGAACATGCCCTCTGCACATTTCACCACTATAAGGCCCAAACATGATGCCAACTTGGAGATGGCACCTGGCAAACACTCTCATGTCTATGATGTAGCTCTCAGATGTGGGGCTATGTGGTCTTGAAAACTCAGAGAGGCTTAGGCAAGAGGGCAAGGACAGAGCGGCCCGGGATGGCCCTCCGTGCACCCAGGTTTCTCCGGGCGGGAGCACAGCATCTGGCACATAGTTGTGGTTTGTGTCCGTTTGAGCGCTAAGAGATTGAAGCTCCTGTATCAAATCTTCATGGGACTGATCCAGGACTGAAATAAATAAGAAAAATAACAATTTTGAGTTTTACATAAGCAAGAGAAACATTAACTTTATAAACACTCCACAAACTGAAAAAATGTATTAAACTGTGTGGTGTGGGATCCTGTGCAGCGGTCCAATCTTATAATTCAAGTTCTGGTCTCTTGTAGGAATATCTCTGTATGGTTCACATCTAAATTTAAATTCTACACATTGTGTCTTTTGTCTTTAATAAAGTCTTGAATGAATGACAAGAACAGGCAATAACATTGTCGAGTGTGCGTCCATTTCAGACTAGAAATCTAATTGACTCTCATATTGATCCAACTCTGCACCAACCCCCATCTTAGTGTCCATTCCGTCCAAATCTAATAACACTATGAAATGTGCATTACATTGTAATTAACAAATATTTTTGAGGAACGCTAATGGCACACGGCACTGGACAGGGTCTGAAATCCTTTGAGCTGACATGTGCATTTTAGCCATTCCTCCAGTTACCTGATGTTTCAGGTCCCACTCCCAGTGAAGCAGAGAAGGGTGAATTGGCTATTTCTGCACGATGTCGACGTTTCAGGTGACTTCTCAGGTTAGTTGTGTTTCCTCCTTTTGCGAGCACAATCTTGCGACACAAACGACAAATTACTTCGTCTGATCTAAGGGGAAAGCCGTTTTCATCTGCTCTGAAGCCAAAATACATCCACACGAGGGACTTGCTTCTCGGTTTTCCGATTAGGTCCATCTTTCTGTTTTTTTGCCGCGAAACTCAATGCAATGCAGAAGTGTGCAAAACAAACACGAAGGCACGGAGATGCAGCCTTGCCTTTTCTATTTGGAAAGCACACTATGGTCAGAAGCCGTTCAATGAGATAACAGGTTAGCTACATCGCAAAATTTGCAATTGCTCGCAAAAATGCACTTATTGATGGCTGATTGATCAACTACGTATTTCTTTAAGGCCATTGCGCGTCATAACTCTGCGACGTGGATGGTTGCCAGATTGTAAAAGCGGAAAACTCGACTATGTAAAACTGTCACTTATATACATTTAAAACACATAACATGTATATCATAAAGAACATGGTTTTGTTTTGATAATGTTGAAGTATACAAACATCTCATGTAAATAAATAATAATTTGCACAAAAAAGGGCGTTTTATATTGTGTTTACAACTGAAGAGTTCATTTGCAAAAATAGATTGGTGCCATTGACAAAAATAAACTTAAGCTTTGTGATTTTATCTTTGTGTTGCTGTGATATTAATGACCACATGGATTTTAGTGAATCAGAAATATGATGTCCCTTGTTATTGATGAACTTTATTTAACTTTACTCCCTTTTCGAGCACAGTGATAAAAAATATAACAAATTCAAAACGGAGATATCTGTTTTTGCAAATGAACTCTTAAATGAACTGTTTATTTAATTGATAAGGCAAAGAGATCAGTGCATGTCTATTATTGGTAGTCAGTAGTACATGAATGGCGGCAGATCCGACGCAGACCGCGTTATCTTAGGATCTGGCAACCATAGCCCGAGCAAAGTCCTCGAGCTGTTTCCACTCTGCTGCACTCGCTGCTAGTTTACAGCCCAAAATAGATCACTATATTGTATACTTTGGCCACCAATACACCAATGGACAGGTCATCATTCAGGTGGGTAACGTTTATGTTTTCTATTGTGAGCTCTGTCATAAAATTGCGTAGGCCAGACTCCTGTCAGTCATTTGCTCAGGTTTTGACACAGTGAAATATTATTTCCGTTGATTTACACGTAGGCCTTCTCCGTTTATATCCTCGTTTTCAACAGTAAATGGCTTTCTTGCTTGGACATAAATTGGGCTTTGTTTAGTTTTAGCGATAAATAAAGCGCCCTTCGACTTTCCGTAGATCTTTAATATGGATGTTGTTGTTGCTATGGGGACAGCACCAGCGTCCGCCTCAGCTCAATGTAGTTTTTGAAGCGATAAAAACTCTCAAGTTTAGACGCGTTTTTTGCCGTTTGAAATGGCATCTCGCCTGGTCCCCGACTCCCCTGCCGTTTTGGTCGCTTTGGAGCACATTAAAGAGCTTGACAAGGAGCTAAAAGACGAAGGAGTTGCGTTTTCCCCGGAGGCTAGCGTCCACTTGGTGGAGATAACCACTGCTATCACGAGCTTGGAGGCGGAGAGACGGCTGGCCCACGAACACCTGGAGGTGGCGACCATAGACAACAGCAAGCTCAGGCACGGGATGAACACCACAAGAGACCAAATGAGTGCAGTTATCTTGGCAGATGTGGCGGCTGCAAGAGCGGCCAATGCAGAGGAGATAGAGCAACTGCGTAAAGAACTCCACACATTGTTACAAATTCAAGAGGCAACAGTGAAGAAACATGAAGAGGTTGTGTCTGAAAATGAATTACGCTCCAGTGAACGAGAGAAGATCAAATCAAAGCATCAAGAGGCTATTGCTGCTTTGAACAATGAGAGAACGCAGAAGTACGCTTTGCAATTACACCTGGATCAGACTAGAGAGAACATAGATGGACTCAAGGCATCCATAGATTCAATAGAACTTGGTAGAGCCACATTACAAGAAGATCTGGCGTTTGAGAGAGGGGTTGTTGAGAAAGGCAGCGCTGACCTGTCAAATGATTTTGCAGAGATTGACAAGAGGGTCAAATGTCAGGAGCAGGAGATATTGAGAAGCAGAGAGCAGTTTGAGTTACTCAGTCAAAGTAACAGAGATGGGAGTGACAGCCTGGATGATTTACGAATTCAAACAATCCATGTGGAGAGCAGCATACACAGACTGCAGGGATCAAAGAGTCGGTGTGTGAAAGATCTAGAGGCTGAGGCAGAAAAGTACAAAGAACTTATGGCTCAGGAAGAAGCATTTGAGAACCAGCTGGATGAGCAGATCAAAGCTCCCGATGAAATAATAGCAAAACTGAAGAAGGAGATTGCTGAAATTGAAGAGCAAATGGTGGACGCCAGGGCGGTACAGCTCAGAAATGAAGGAGCTCTGGATAAAGTGTATGCAGTATTCAAAGTACACGACGGTGAGGAGACAGAAGTGAGGACTGAGTATGACAAGGTGTCGGGACAGTTGTTCAAGCGGAGGAAGCGGATGAACGAACTCATCACCTACAATGTTAGACTTCAAAACGAGATGGACGAGATGGAAAAGCAAATGGAGGCGCTTAAAGAAGAAGCGATTGTGAACAAGGTAATGTTTGACAGTGATCAAGAGGAGCTATGTGGCAAAATAGATGTGCAAAAACAATGCACTGAAGATTTTGAAGATGAGAAAATGAAACTTCTGAAGCTTTTGGAGGAGAGCAAAATAAAACAGGAAGAACATGTGAAGATGATGACTGCCAAAATCAAAGCAACTCTAAGGAAGGTGAAGGAGCTCCAAACAGAAGAGACTGCACTTAAGGAAAAACAGCCAATGACCTCAGACCAAATTAAAAACTATATGATGAAATCCCAGGCCGAATATGAACAGGTTGAGTGCGTTTGTCGAGAAGAGGTCCAGCAATGCTCAAATGACATCGATAGTATGAGGAAAACTTGTGAGGAAAAGCAAAAAGAAGTTGCAGAGAAGCAGGAGGTTTTGGAAGATGTGGAAGCCAAATGGAACGAGGAGGCGGACCGGCACGGGAAACTGAAAAAACATGAGACAGAGTTTAAGATGAGGAAGCGTGATCTGGAGTCGTCTATTGAGGAGCTGAAGAGAGAAACCGTCTCACTACTCGAACCTAAAGAGGACTTGAAAGCGGAGCTGGAGAGGGTTCGAGCGCGACACATGGCGCAACTGAGCAGGCAGGCCACAGAGCTGAAATCAGTGGAGATGTGCATTTACGACGGCAGCGTCAAACTGGAGCAAGTGCAGATGGAGAACAGCAGGCTTCATCTGGCCATCAACCAAATGACACAAGACATGACCAAGGCCAGAGAGGACAAGGAGAGGTACAAGGAGGAGACTGAGCAGGTCAAACGGGACACCAAGATCCTGTTTAGGAGTTTACAGGAAGCATGGAGAGACGAGCAGCTGTTGAACCAGGAGAGGGATAGTGTGGACGCAGCACTGATGGCACCAATGGGCGCGCTACAGAATCACCTCGCAGCCAGAGGGCAACAGTTGGACCACGTCCAGACGATGCTTCACGGACTGATGCTGGACTTTAGCAGGACGCTGGGCGACAAGATAACAGAAGATCCACAGGCTTGAAGAAAAATAAGTTTAAAGTGTTCATTCATATAGTATGTGTTATTGCGTGTTAAACTCCAAATAAACGCTTCTGAATAAATGTCTCATGAATTAGAGCAGGGGTGTCCAAACCTTTTTCACAGAGGGTTGCATATTGATATAAGAGAGGTTTAAACCGTGTCCCACATCTTTATTTAGGTTTAGAGCCATAATGCTAGCTCTGTCTCACAATAAATGTTACTTTTTGATTTTTTAAGTGTGTGGAATAGTTAAGATTGAAGTATCATCTCTCGTGATGAAGAGGGCCACCAAAAATACTTCTCACCACTACAGGCAAAAGTCAATATTTTCAGTTTTCCAGTTTTGGGCTAGTTTAATCTCTTCAACTGGAAACAAATACATTTCCAGATCTTCACAATAAAGTGTTTAATTATTGCATTGATTCCAAATTTCTCCATAGATTTAAATAATTGTAACTTCAATTGTAACTTTCTCAAAATACATTTTTCTAACACACTTGCATCATCTCCATTTTAGCAGCACCTCCGACCTACATCCATTAAAATTTCCAGTTTTGTCCTGAAGTTTGATCAGAGAGATTTTTCAATATTTAATTCCTAGCCTGATTTTATCGAATTTTGTTTTTTGATTCTGACTATGGCTTCTGCTTCGTGTGTTTTTCCCCACTGCAGTTTGTTTTTTTAACCTCTTAAACCCCAGCGTGCCAAATTTGGGACCTGGAGGG
>OMNZ01109265.1:0-10161 GCA_900303255.1 Lesueurigobius sanzi | reverse complement strand
GAAGGAAAGAGAAAGAGAGAGGGGAAGGAAAGAGACAGAGAGAGGGGAAGGAGAGAGAGAAGGAAAGAGGGAGAGAGAGAGGGGAAAGAGAGAGAGGAAGGAAAGAGACAGAGAGGAAGGAGAGAGAGAGAGAGAAGAAGGAGAGAGGGAGAGAGAGAGGAAGGAAAGAGACAGAGAGAGGGGAAGGAGAGAGAGAAGGAAAGAGGGAGAGAGAGAGGGGAAAGAGAGAGAGGAAGGAAAGAGACAGAGAGGAGAGGAGAGAGAGAGAGAGCAGAAGGAGAGAGACAGAGAGAGAGAAGGAGAGATTTTAGTGCCCAATTTGGGTCATGTGGGGTTTAACAGGTTAAAAAGTTGCCCCACTAACCATTTATGAGGCCCCTCTGACTTTTGCTCTTATACTTTCCTCCAGCAGATGGCAGTAGACGGCCGGCCCCCCTGCGCTGTGACCTTGCCCCGCCGTGAAAGGGTCAGCGCAAAAGCAGCTGCTCTCCCTCTTGTTTAAACCACACACATGAGCTCAGATGTCCCACCGCCGCGTCCCATTTGTGTGGTTCCTGCTCTCAGCAAAAACACACAGGAAAACCCCGGGGAGAGGAGGGCAACGGCGGACAAGGACACACAAGTCAACAGTTTGTTTCAGTAAATGAGGTAAGTCACTAAACACTCCCTGATGAATGGTTATGCTGATGCTATTGAAAAAAAATGCACAAATAAAAATAATACTAACTTTTGAGGGTTTGCGGTTGCGTTCATGTTTATAGAATTATATTTCAATTGGAGGGCAGGTGCCAATACAACTCTGTGGAAGGGAAACAGTGTTTTCCCTGATCAGTATTTGACAAACCTGAGATCTTATTCTTATGGCTGAAAGGTCTTTCTACTGGCCAACATTACACCTTTTATGAGGACATAATTAGACAAAAGTTAATTTGTTCTGACAGAGAAGACATTGGACTCCGTGTTTCATGTGGATTGGCCCTGAAATGACAGAGAAACTGGCAATAAACTCTAAGACTAGGAATCTGCATGTTGCCTCTCTTCACAGGCAGCAGAGAACAGAGGACAATCAGATCTGGACTTGTCCAATAGAAGTGAGTAACGCGTCTGTACGATATTTGTCTCAAGGGGAGTTCATCGCAGTGGGTGTGACTGAGATGTGCGCAGCAGAGTTGCTTTTTGTTACACTTCTAGGAGTGTGCAGGGTTTGAAGATAATCATATTCAGACTAAATCTTTGTGGCCTTGATGATGAAAAGATGTGTCGCGGCTGGAGGTTTCAAGGATGGGAGATAACAGAGGCTTGTTTGTTTAGATATTACATTGTTTGGGCAGTTTGTTTCACTGTTTTGATGTCTGTGAGGCTACTCTGTTTCTGATATTGGGTTATACAAAATGAAATTGATTGATTACCAGTCAGGTGCCGTTTCAGTTTATTTTAAAGCAGTGCTCCTCAAACTGTGGGTCAGGGATCTGAAGGTGGTGATGTAGCACTGGCCTGAAGCTAATATAAGTAGTACAGTTGTTTCGAATGATGAGTGAATGAAGTGCCCTTCTTTAACCAAGACCAAATAAAGAGAGTGGTGAGAGAACAGTGGAGTCACTATTTGTTAGATACACTGCAATAGTGATATCTCCATAAGAATATTTGACCTTATTTTCAGTCATTTTGACTTAAAATGTTCTGCACTTAAATTAAGAAAAAAAACTTCTTGAATTAAAAATTAGATAAGATCTAAATTTACTTGAAATTATATGCTTTTTCTTATTTTAAGTGCAAAAGTACTTGATCCTTTGGGCGATAATTTTAAGTCAAAATGACTCAAAATAAGGTAAAATATTCTGAATTCAAGCAAATTTAACTAATCAAGATATAGCTTTTTACAGTGTAAAACCGAAAGGAAAATCTAGTCAATGAAATTATTATTTATGTAACAAAATGCTGTGGTAAACCATAGCCACTGGAAGGGTTGGTGCCCAGGGCCCCACCAAGTCTGTCAACTGCCCTGGCTGTGACCTTAATCATATACAGGTTAATGTTTACTCTTTTGCCTTCAGGAACGAGGCGTAGAGTCCCCCGTTGTCGACTGAACAGATATAAAAACTCTTTTGTACCTTTTTCTATTGGGCTGTTGAGCACAACCATATACTGTAGATTAAGCACAGAGTGCCAGGCTCAATCAACGAGAGGGGCATATGTTGGGACAATGGACATTAGATAGGCTATTTTATTGCTGTTTTTTATTCAATTGTATCTCTTTGTATGCATTTTTAATTGCTTTCTTATGTGCACTAGTTGGTGGCAGCATGGGTGAATAGTCCAAGACAAATTTCCCATATCTGGGACAATTAAGTTTAACTTATCTTTTAATCTTTTGGCCATTTTTCATAGAATATGAATGATAACACAACAATCTTTTCTTCCACTCCTGATTAGTGGTTGTGCGAAGCCATTTATTGCCAAAGAACTGAGTTTACTTTTACTTATTCTCACTCAAATGTCCCTGATCTAACATTTACATGACCTTCAACAACTGCCAGGAAAACTGTTCAGGAGCAAAGAAAAACTCACTTCAGATGAAATACAGGACTGTTGTTTCTGGTTGAAAAGCATAAATAAATGACAATAAATGGCTTCATGCAACCACTAACCAGGAGTGGAATAAATGTTTTGTGTTTCATTCATTTTTGGCCACAGCTATAGTTATACGTAGCTGCATAAACAGACCCAAAAATGGTTAATGAGTGTCCATATTACAACAAACTTGAGAGGGTTAATGTGAATTTGGTGTAAAATAAAGACATGTTTACTCAAATATAAACTGTTGACCTAAATGAATCTTAAGGATGTTTTTTTGTTACTGTATGGCCTGACGTTGCTCTGGGGCGCGTGGTCAGTCAACTGAAGTGTGATGTTTATGCTCAAATGAGGTCACACTGGGTTTCATTAAAGAGTTGAGTCCTGCTGGTAAAAAATGGATTCGTTTTGGACAATAACGACACAAAGTGGATCTGTTCTAGTCACCGCCATTTGCAAAGTTACAGGAAAGTTTGTGAATCATTTTTCAGATTAAGGGGATGGTCTCAAATAAAGTTCTATTGACTCTGAAAGTGTGACAGTGCCGTCATCAGGATGAGTACAGACAACCGTTGAGTCTGAGTTTATTCAAGGGCGATATTGGATGTTGACAGAAAGTGAATTTTGTGATTACAGTGTTATTTTGAAGCTGAAAGAGCAAATGTAAGATAACCGTCGGATGAGTAATCTGTTTCCAACTAGATCAGCGCTGTGCGGTGTAGGTTAAGGGCCATTCTGACGTTTGTTTGCGTTCTGACTGACCTGTATTTGAATGGAGCGGTTAGAACTGGTGCGTGCCATTTACATGGAAAAGTCAAAAGCAAACGCTTTAGGAAAATATGGATAAGGAGCCATAGTTTACCACGTCATACAAGATTTGACCTTCCAAAGTACCCCCCGGCCTAAATCTGGATCAAATCAGGACTAAACCAGGTCGAAAATAGTTCTAACTTGGACTACATTATCTCTAAACCGGGTGTAAACCAGAAAAACACTCAACTTAAATACATTCCTGAAGCATTTGACTGCATTAGTGCAACTGTAGCTGGTCACACAACTGAATTAAAATTAGGGCTTGGCCGATTTAACGAACACTGTATTCCCGATATGAAAACTGGTCATTCTATACCTTCTTTAAACGCTTAAATTATCCCCAATTCAGCCAATACATTCATTTTGCAGCCTGAAAAAGCCCCAAAGTTGAAGAGTCAGTATTTTGTGCCTTAAGTCCACTTGAATACAGCGATGAAAGGCAATATTGGCTAGATTGACAAACTAAAAACAACTAGATTTAAAGCTACATCTCAAGAAGGGGGTGTTTAATGAGACATTGTCAAACCATTTAAGAAAAATTAGCCTGTAACAGAAGGTTTTACAGTCTATGATTGAAACCCTTGTTTAACCATAGGCTGAATCTGTAAACATATTGGCCTATATATCGGCTTCTCACACCCCCTTCATATGGCTAACAGTGTCAGACTTCAAAAATCCATATCAGTTGGGCCAAAAAAAAAAAAAACTTGTGTTTTTGTGTGTTTGTTTCAAGATGCACAATAAGTAAACTTTTGATCAGGGACATTTGGCTAGTTTCTGGTTGAAAAGCGTGAACAAACATCAATAAAACACCCGTAATTATATAAATTCTTGTATTTTATTGGGTAAGCAGTTTGGCTTTAAACCTGTATAATTAAGACCAGAATCACAGTTTGTACATCTCTCCTTCTCAGACCACTGATTCTGGCCTAATGTTCTCCTCTTCTGCTCAGGAACACCTCGTAGCACGCCCTTGATTAAATTAACTCGTCAACAACCGCTCAAGTGACGCTTTGTCTGCTCCCATTCACTTCACATTCATTTGCTATTATCAACGCTGTGCCTATTGTACCAGAATAATCTGCTTTGGAGAACAGGAGGTGACTCACGCCGCACGCCTCGATCGCCGCTGTGTAGCAGCGCACGTTCTTAATGATTGATTTCACCACTAACCCTCGGTGTTCCTATATTTCACAATCAAAATATCCCCCTATTCCCACACATCTCTAACAGGTCAACATTAGCCTGGATAAGGACCAAACCAAGGCTGAATAAAGTGTAAAACGTTTAAATTACCCTTCTATAGCAGTACATTTCTGTGAAGTAGTGTGTTTTTCACCAAATACTCCCTTGAAATACTAGTCTTCCCAAAATTCGATCAGATCAAATGAACTTTGGGACTAAACTACATCTAAACACGTTTGAGCCAGGTCTAATTTTGGTTATTTTTTTACAATTCATTGATTAATTGTTGTGAAAAACATGTGACATTTGGATTTTTTTCATAAACTTTTAACCAAATGAAGTGAGATGCACAAGTTTCTCTATATGTGAACATGCCATTCCTCATTTGAAAGCATCTAGTTTTCAGTGACAGTGCTACTAGTGTACCAATTAGACAATTAGGACCTGATTGGGAACTGGGAAATTATCATAATTTCCATGAATGCTCCGGAAGTCTAAGGTCTCTCTTGAGTGAAAGTGAATCCATACAACCAGACTATGAGTAACAAGCTGCTCTGGTTTTCTCTTGATGAAATCCACAGAATCCTTGTTGTCTTTACTCCGGTAATTGGGGTGACATCCTGTATGATGCGTTGTGACATGTGCCACTGTACGCACTGGCCTCTCTCTCTCCCTGGTGCACAGCGAGGGCCACTACACACATGAGTCATTGATTCGTAGGTAGCCGAGTGATTACAGGGTCTAATTAGAGCAGGCTTGTGACGTCTGAGTAACCCGGAGGCAATACTCCGTGGGCTTAGGCGGGGGAGTATAAGATTGTTACGTTTGATTTAAGAGGAGACACAGAGGAAAAATGATAATAATTCTGGTTTGGGCTTTTAAAGGTGCATTTAGAGGTGGGCGATGTATCGTCTACAAGATAATGTCGGAATTGTTGTTTGGAAGATATGAAAATTTGCAGTATACAGTTGTGCTCAAAAGTTTACCTACTGGCAGAATGTCAGGGTATGTAAACTTATGCATTTCATAGAATATGAATGATAACACAAAAACCTTAATTTCTCTCATGGTTAGTGGTTGCATGAAGACACAAACACAGTCCAAATGATAAACCGCAAATGAGCGGCATTGATGGGTACAAGTGTGATTTGAGTTTGTGAAGGAGGTGGCTCGGTTGATGTGGGAGCAATGATGAGCCGCATCTATAAGTACCCATTGGCTTTTACATTGGCAGGACAAAAAGAAAACTCAGGGGAAGGCTCGCAGAACACAAAACGCCATCAGAACTCAGAACCTTGACTATCCTATCGATATCAAACCATGGGTCATTCTAACATACAGGAGCCCAAAATCATGGTGGAAGTCATCCAGAGCATCCCCAGGGGGGGTGACAGACTTAAAATACTGCACCAATGTGAGACTTTTTGGATAGACCATTTGGGAGCCATCACATACCACGGACTTAACGAGGAAATAGACTTTTCCCCTTTCCTGTGACTCTGAGGCCTTTTTGAACAGTGAATAATTTTAAAAACTGCTGTTCCGGCTGGTCTCTTTATGTGCCTCTCTTTGATCCTTCAGATGTTGATACAGATGCCTACTGCAATTGTTCGCTGTCTATGTTATCAGTGTGGTCGCAGTGTGTTTTTTTTTTATTACCATTATATACTTCTTCAAAAATGGTGTGTTCTCTATGTGTACATGTGGGTATATATAGATTTTATGAGGTTTGTTTTTTTTGTTTGGTGTGCACACCTAGATTATGTGAGTATTTGTATTATATTCTTATTTTTGTGGTCACATGATGTATCATAGATACTGTAAATAGAGATAGAGAAATAGAAATATACAGAAGTTGTATATAGACACCAGCCCTTGCTCATTCACAAAACGCTTGCCCTGACGAAGACATGCTTGTGTCGAAACACGTAGGCAGTCAATGACTCAATAAAGGACTTTTTTATTTTTGTACACGGTAGTGCCTCGGATGGTTTTTGACTGCACGCACGGCTCTTCAATAGACCTGTGTGATGCACTCACATGTCTATTTTTTGACAAGACAATAAATGGCTTCGTACAACCACTAACCATGAGTGGGAAAAAAGATTTTGCGTTATCATTCATATTCTATGAAAAATGGCCAAAAGATTAAAAGGGTATGTAACTTTGGCCACAATTGTATATATTGAAAAAAACCCTCAGAACAAACCTTCAAAATATTATTAAGTAAAAGACATTTGATGGCTGTAGGAGCTACTAAAGTGGAGACTTTGTTGCAACAAAGTACTACAGACCGGTGGCACTGACATCTGTGGTCATGAAGTCTTTTGAACGCCTGGTCCTGCCCCACCTCAAGTCCATCTCCGCCCCCCTCCTGTACCCGCTGCAGTTTGCTTACAGAGCCAACAGGTCTGTGGACGATGCAGTAAACCTGGCCCTTCACTTCACCCTGCAGCGTCTGGAACCTATGCCAGGATCCTCTTCGTGGACTTCAGCTCTGCATTGAACACAGTGGAGCCACCACTAAGGACAAACACAGACTGCAGCGCATTGTGCGTGCTACTGAGAAGGTGACTGGCTGTAAACTTCCATCTCTCCAGGACCTGTATGTCTCCAGGACCCAGGGGTGTGCAGGTCGGATCACAGCTGACCCTTCTCACCCTGGTCACAAACTGTTTAACCCTCTCCTCTCAGGGAGGAGGCTATGGTCCATCCAGACCAGAACCTCCCGCCACAAAAATAGTTTCTTTCCCTCCACTATTAGGCTCATGAACACTCAATAACATTCAACAACATTCAACAACATTCAATACGTTTGTATCAGAGCCATGAACACTTAATAACTCTGTATCAGAGCCATGAACACTTAATAACTCTGTATCAGAGCCATGGACACTTAATAACTCTGTATCAGAGCCATGGACACTTAATAACTCTGTATCAGACCCATGAACACTTAATAACTCTGTATCAGACTAATGTAAACTGAATAACCAGTTCCATTTGCACTGCTCTATTTGCACTATGTGGTATGTCCACACTCACATTTGCTGCTAATCTGTAATTCACCATTTACCATTTATGCTGCTGTCTCGTATTGTATTAAATTACTATTTTATTA
Source organism: Lesueurigobius sanzi (assembly GCA_900303255.1). Taxonomy (NCBI): domain Eukaryota; kingdom Metazoa; phylum Chordata; class Actinopteri; order Gobiiformes; family Gobiidae; genus Lesueurigobius; species Lesueurigobius sanzi. The sequence continues at coordinate 2,468 of OMNZ01109265.1, read as the reverse complement.
GATTTTTCTTATTCTATTTTTATACATGCCTTTATAGCTGTATTTTTTTAATATCCTTTTTTCCCCCCATAGTTTATTATCATTATTACAAGTTTATGTTTCATGTTGCACGAGTACGCCAAAGAAAATTCCTAGTCTATGAAACCTTCATTGACAATGGCAATAAATTCTATTCTGATTCTGATTCTGAAGAGTGTAAGAAAATGCATTTTGAGAAAGTAGCCATTGAAGGTTTATATCTAAAGCGCTTTGAGTGCCTAAAGCAGGTAGAAAAGTGCTATATAAATGTGACCATTTGACCATTTTAAGATATTAAACTGGCCCTAAATCTGAAAAAAGGACTTTTGCCTGTAGTGTCTCACCTTAACTCTGGCCCTAACGCTGAGTCTTGAAGGAGCCATGAATTCTGAGCCGTAGCCTGTACTGTATCTATTCCTGTCTGCACATGAACCTTAACATTTGATAGAAACTTATCAGGAGCATAATGGTGCTATTCTTAACTTTGGCTGTTTTAGAACAGTACACAGTGGTGTGCCGCAATGAATAAACAGACAAGTGTGTGGTAATCTTCAGTGGCTTAGCTGCATATAAACACAAAAGTGGAAAGTTACCAGACACTGTTACTCAGGCGTTTGCAATAGTAAATGTACATGTTTTAACCTGGTGCTAGAGTAAGTCATGGATATAAAACTAGCAGCTGCGATTGACGTAGAAGTATTTCAAGAATCAAGATGACACAATACTACAGGTTCAGGGTCAGTTTAAACATATAACTTTCACCTGTAAACAAATAAATGACCTCATTTTTACAATAAGGAGTGTAATTACTGCATTTATTCAACATCTGGTAAAGATGTCGTGTTTTTCGGTAAATCTCACCAACAAAAACTCCAGTCAAATAGCTTGTATTTGATTATATTTATTGGAGAAATGTTGCGCTTTTGTTGGCTATTATTGCCTCTATTTTTGACGACAAAATCAAAATAATGGATAGAGCTAGGTTTAAATGTATGATTTTATTTTGTTGATATATTAGTTACAAAGATTTGCTCAGAGGGCTTTTTGGATATTTTGATTGGTTTCTGAATAAGCAAGTTATCCGTGAATAAAGCTGTAAAAATGTATATAAAATATTCAAATCTCAATAAATCAGGATAGGTATTACCGGTAAATATTGAAAATTCCTCTGAACAAACCTTCAAAAATATTACTACGCACAAGAATGTTTGGAATCTGTAGAAGCTACTAGATGAGATAATCCTCCCAGCACATCTCCAAGACAAGCTTTACCAGCACAACGACTCCCTCTGCAGATGGATCACTGACTTCCTGACAGATCGGAGGCAGCATGTGCAGCTGAGGACTGTCTCGGACACTCGGTCTATCAACACCGGCTGCACCTCCAGCCACCAGTCCGTAAAACTGATAAAGTTTGCGGACGACACCACCCTCATCGGGCTCATCTCGGACGGTGATGAGTCTGCCTACAGGAGCAAGGTGGCCCGGCTGGTGTCCTGGTGCAGCCACAACAACCTGGAGCTGAACGCCCAGAAGACTAACAGACTCCTCCACCCCCATTTCCATTGTGGACTCCTTCCGCTTCCTGGGCACCACCATCACCCAGGACCTCGAGTTGGAGCCGACCATCAGCTCCCTCATCAAGAAGGCCCAGCAGAGGATGTACTTCCTGCGGAAACTGAGGAAACTCAACTGGCCGCCCAAGAGGATGGTGGATTCTACAGGACCACCATCGAGTCCATCCTCACCTCCTCCATCACCGTGTGGTACGCTGGAGCCACCACTAAGGACAAACACAGACTGCAGCGCATAGTGCATGCTGCTGAGAAGGTGACTGGCTGTAAACTTCCATCTCTCCAGGACCTGTATGTCTCCAGGACCCGGGGGCATGCAGGTTGGATCACAGCTGACCCTTCCCACCCTGGACACAAACTGTTTAACCCTGTCCCCTCAGGGAGGAGGCTACGGCCCACCCAGACCAGAACCTCCCACCACAAAAACAGCTTCTTTCCCTCCGCTATTAGGCTCATGAACACTCAACATTCAATAACTCTGTATCAGAGTCAGACTAATGTAAACTGAATAACCTGTTCAATTTGCACTGCTTTATAACTGCTCTGTAATTCACCATTTATGCTGCTGTCTCGTATTGTGTTAAATTACTATTTTATTAGGTTTTTCTATCTTATTCTATTTTTATGCATGCCTTATAGTTTTAATAATTAATAATATTTTTTTATATCCTTTTTTCCATAGTTTATTATTTATCATTATTACAAGTTCATGTTTCGTGTTGCACACAAACACCAACGAAAATTCCTAGTCTGTGAAACCTTCATTGACAATGGCAATAAATTCTATTCTGATAAGATAAGATAGTTCTTTATTGATCTCACAATGGAGAAATTTACTTGTTACAACAGCTCTTGGGACAGGATCACACAGGGGGC
>OMNZ01109264.1:39934-61576 GCA_900303255.1 Lesueurigobius sanzi | reverse complement strand
CGTTTCGAGTTGCATGATCTCTCTTGTTTGTCCCGTGCAACTGAGTGACACAGAGCCAAGGGAAGTTAGTAGTCAAAGGATGGGACGAGGGAATGGACAATAAGGTGCAAAATTGGATTCTGAATTAGGGCTGGGCGTGATCTGATCCCCGTGGCAATCAGCTATTTCATAAAACTACTCCTACTAAAAACTCAAGTAAATGCACCACTGGTAAAGACTGATTGTATCTGCCACCCAGTGTTAATTGTGACACCATATTTTAATTTAGACTTTTGACAAAAATGTAATCTAGTTTTAGTCAAATAATTTCTTTTTTCAGCACTTATTGAGAAAGTCTTTGTTGGAGCCAATATGTGTGGAAGAAACCAGCACTGTGTTTTAAAAGATTTTGAATATGCCTCAGTAAAATAAAGCCTTTTTTTTTTTTAGAAAATGTAAATAGGGAATAATGGTTGTGGGAGGAGTGCCTTGAATTTCTGTCCCCCAACACCAAAAAAAGCTACTTTTTGTGGTACTGACTTCCCGAGCACTTCCCCAGTTCTTCTCACAATTCTCTTTCAGTCTTTGTGATGTTTTAGTCTAATGAAATGAATGTAGTCAACTTTACATTCATTTCATTGTATTCTATTCATATTCTCTGCTTCACGAACCTCCTCCCACATGAACCAAGCACAGACCTGTTCCCATTGGTGCGTTCCATTTACCTCGGAAGTCGGAGCTCGTAATGACGCCACATCCCAGTCGAGGACGTTCCAGTTACAAAGTCGGAAGAAAAGATGGCTGCTCCAACAATGAGGGCTACTGTTTTTAGCATTTGTTAGCACAGCGTCTGTTGTAGTTTGCACATAACACATGTACAATGCAAATTTCACTACAGCAGGACTTTCACATATATTTGAGTCATCGTACAATGTTTGTGGCTCATGTAGTGCCGCGAAAATAGTCTGTAGTGCTAGTAAATTGGTATTTCAAGAGCTTCTACTGACGGTTCACGCTGGCGGCGGCTTCCGAGGACAAATGGAACGCACCATTTGTTCTTTTCATATTTCTTTAATCTTTATTTATTTGACAAAAATATCTGGAGACTTGTTTTCATCTCATTAACTTTAGTTTCAGTCCGATGCCAGAATACCAAAGCGACGACTAAATATTTCAGTCGATGAAAACCCTCCGAGCACATCGCCGCTGCCCGCCTATTCATTCTGTCTTAAGCAAACAGCTCCAGTCCTCAGTGCACGTTATCACCTGACCATCACCCAGCGCCTCGTCAATTAATCACACCCTTTCACAAACATTAGTGACAGGGAACACTATCCGGTCGTGCGGCGCGGCTCCACGGTCCTCCCAGTCTGATCTCTCACCACCTACGGGGCTTTTAAACACACATTTGGCTGCGAGATGAAGTCTGGTTTGATCGGCCGTGATGGCCCCCAGCGGAGGAGGCAATCAGGCGGGCGGGATCACAACATGCCCATTGTAGCGGGTACAGGAGGGAGAAGGAGGGAGGGAGCGGGGAAGGAGAACACAGGTATAGAGCTAAAGGTCGCGCCCGCAGAGGGACTTTGAGGTAATTTAATACGGACAATCAACGTCAAAGTTACTCCAAGGTTGCTTGAGTGTGGAAGCCTGATGATCACAGACAGTTCGCAAATTGAGCGCTTTGGTTATGCTTTTTAATCAGTAATATTTGTCATGTTCAATTAATGGCCGACGTGAGGGCGAGCAATTCCCCTGCGGTTTCTGACTGACACTTAAAGCTTGAGTGATGCTCATGAAGGATTGAAAATAAAGAATAGTGTAAAGCAGCCGTTCCCAAAGTCCAAAGAAGTGACCCTTCTGGATCCAAACATCACATCAGTTTAATTATACACGACCAAATAGGAATCATTTTGGCTAAATACTAGAGATGCACCGATCCAGCTTTTTTGCTTCTGATGCCGATACTGGTGGTTTGAGTATCCGATACAAACCGATACCAGGATAAAAGTAGGTTTGTAGATAACATATTAGAGCTTACTTAAAGAAACTGTTTTGTAGTGAATAAAAAGTTGACTGGTCCATGTTTTTTGTTTTTCTTTATCCTTGGTTTGTCCCTTGAGGCTCAATGTCTCATTTACTGTACAAGAGAGACCTTTTTCATTAATATATACTGTATATACAGTATATATAATATATAATATTAATATAATATTAATCAATAACACTGTATATTGTTACATTAATATAGAGAACTTCCAACTTGATCAGATCATTATTGCATTATAAATAAGTTATATCTGTGATTCTGCATTTCAAAAACTAAAATACAAAGAGGGAACCTATAGGCACACCTATAGGAACGACAGGTGAGTTACCAGGCAACTTTGTCAAGCTTGCCAAAGGTCAGTTGGACCGAAACGTTGCTGAAATAAAATTCATAAGAGTGAGACAGTGTGCAGGAGTTTAACAAACATAGACCTTCATTAATGGCCAACATTAGCCTATTTCACCACTTTAGGTGTGAGTCACTCATTGTGACTGTCACAGCCTTGACTGTTTGAAGCTAGCATTATACTGCTTCTGACTGCATTATTTTGCACCTAGATCAATAGCACTATTGTGGAGCCTATAACTAATTCAATGACTGACTTCTGCAGGTTAAGAGCTTTCAAAGGACATACAGCATGTCCATATTCACTTAAATTAAGTTTTTTTCCCAGTATCGGATCCGTGCATCCCGAATAAATACTGATTCCGCAAAATACATGTAACATTTTGTTCAAACTTAATTTCTTTGTCATATTTTAGATGTGTTGTAGGCAAACTTTGGGGATTCCCACATCCAAACACAAATTCGACCAAAACATACAGTTAACGATACATACTATTGTGAGCTAAAGCATGGCTCATCATAGTCATTAACTGTATGTATTTGCACAAAGCTGAGTGACGCTGTGATTGACATGAGAAGTGTGAGGTTTCAGCCCGACATTGGACACAGTTTGACTTAATTTTATCTTCCCAAATGCTTTGACTCCGTCTCCCACGTTGTTCTGCCAACACTTTCCAATAATAACTATCTGTCAAAACAGCAGTATATTTCTTTGAATAGACTCGACTCCCACGACTGAGAGGTTTTACAGTGTAATTTAAGTGTCAAATTGTCCAAAGCATCGTCTCTGCTACGGATCGCATACAATGGAGCTGCCACGTTCTCTATACAAACTACAAACTAAGTATTTTCAGTGGGCTCCAGTGTGCAAACATTGTCAGAATATCACTTAATGGTGCAAAATGAATTGTTTCTTGAAGGTTAGAAAGGAGAAAAGGAGTTACTGGGAAATGTCAGACATGTTGCAAACACGGCCAGCGTTTCGTCAGAATTGATCTGCGAGAGTTTTCAGAACAAAGAGCAACTCAAAACTCACGAAGCTCAAGCAAACCAAGCAATGCAATTACGCTCTGCCCCAAACGGTCTGAACTTCTGCCGAACAAAGTGATTTGAGGAAGTGCAGCATTTCATACGGAGAAGAAAATAGGGCACCGCCTCAACCACTGATCATTAAGTGGACTTTCTCTTCCATCCAACAACGTGGCTAGCAACTGTGTGGTGCAGCGGTGGACACACTTTGAGCACAGAATGGTTCAGAACGGATGATGCGCAGTTTGGAGTTTGAACAGTTATGCAATTGTAACCAGGAAGGACAAATCGAAGAGCTGAACCGTAGAAGAAGTCAACCAGTGAACAAGATTAATGCGTGGATACTTGAGGTAAACATTGTAGCTGAAAAAAGACTAGCTTTGGCTCGATGTATCTGTCTTTAGCGGTGCAAAGCCTAAAAAAAACATATATAAAATGCTGGAAGAGACGTACCTGTGGGCGGGGCTTTGGGCAGCCTGGCCGCCACGGCGCAGAGAGGCAGCAGGACGCAGCAGAGCCAGAGGGGGCGCCACAGAGTTGTCATTCCTCCGGACGACGGGGCGCAGGGCGGAGCAGCGAGGCCCAACTCAGAGCACATCCTTTGGGCTCATTCTGTCCCCAGCCTCCTGCCCCCCAGCGCCAGGAGAGCTCCGCAGGACTCCTGTGGACAGCAGAGGGAGGACAGTGTTAGGGCCAGAGCAATCCAAGCTTAGACCGAGACCCACTTTGATGAAGTAAACATACTAGCCTAATTATACAACGTAAATGACAAATATAGGTACTAATATACAGTATGTTTTTGCCTGCACAAACACAAACACAAGCAAGTCAAGTTTTTCATCTATCTCTAGGTACTAAAGATATGTATGTAGATATTTCCAAAGACATCAAAACAGTGGAGCAAGGAGCAAAAGTAATGTCCAAAGTCTGTCTACAAGCCTAGAGTATCCCCCATCTTTAGATCCTCCTTCACAGCAGCAAGGAAAAACAAAAAAAAAAACCCAGTGGGAAAAACTGAGAAACCTCGAGGAGAACCACAATGATGAGAGATCCATAGCTAACATCCAGTCAGAATTTCAGTTCTTGTTTCCCAGTCCTTCACTTGTTATCACTGGATCATGGAACAGCCAGCCTTCAGGCATCTAAATTATTTATTCAAATCATGCACATGTGTTCACTCCAGCAACTGTTTATTCCACCCTAATTTTGCCGGTTTTCATCCCCAAAACCTGCAGGAACTTCGAAAACACACTTGTGAACCTGCTTCATATTCTGACCTGACATTCCTCCCAGATTTGCGGGATTAGAGCGGAAATCCCACTTTACTGGTTTTCTCTCCGAAACTTTCCACCCCCTTTTCTTTTTTTTTTCTCTTCTTGTTAAGATGTCAACAACAATATTTGCGATTCACTCTTTAAAGCAGCCTTTCACACAAACGCTAAGTCCGGAATCCAATTAACTGTGCCGCCGACGGACCGCGGCGATGCCCCGGCGCAAACAGCGGAGGGCCTGTCATTCCTTTTACATGACTGTTATGAGACTCTTGTGCATGGTTTAGCAGCAGATTGACACCCATTGGCTAATCTCAGCGGAGGACGAGGAATGCACGAGTTATGCTCAGTATCAGTAAGTGGGAAAGGCGTTTGGTCCGATGTTGATTTAAGAGAAGAATGTATGTTGGAGTGGCCACCCCCTGCCAATGTACTCCCCTCTATGTACACAGAATAGAAACAAAATAGACTTCAAATGTGGATGATTTGCTAGTCTAAGGTACTTTATGTGTCCTCTGAATTGGACCCATCTTCCAGTGCCACATCTTGAGCTATAGTTTATTGTCAGGAGTTACCAGCTGGATGGTTTTCCCATTTTAGACTTACATTTTGCTTGACAGAACTGACATGAACCACAAACTTCACTGGTAGGGTTGACGGACACAAGGCCAAAAGTTTTTTTTAGCATTTTTCTTACATGTTTTCATTATTTTCTCACATTTTTTCATCATTTATGTCAAGTTTTTTCCATTTTCATCATTTTTTTTTTCATTTTTCATCATTTGTTTTTTAAATTTTTCTTTTCTCATATTTTTTTTTGTAATGTTTCTTATGTTCTTTCTGCATTTTTCCCTCACTTTTTTCATCTTGGCCAAAAGTCATAAAGCATCAAGTACTTTAGACATGGCACTGGTGAAAAAACAGGGTCAGCTGGGACAGAGGTTGTATAAAACTGGGACAAATGAATGATTTCAGATAAATTCACAGGGACATGGGACAGAGGGCTCAAAACTGGAACTGTCCCGGGTAAACTGGGACATCTGGTCGCCCTATTCACTGGTCAAATGAATGCATGATACTCCCTCCAATTTGGTCCTAAGGAATTTCTTGCATCCCACTTTTCGCATGGATGGATTTACAAGCAGGTTTCATGGCTTCCTGGGAGCATTATTGTCACATAAATAAAGAGACAACAACAATAGTCTGCTAGTTCACAATGATTTAAAAACTTTATAATCAGATTTCTCATCAATGCTCACTGAGGACAAAACAAAATGTATCCCAAAGAATGTCTTTTTCCACTTGATTTCCACTATAAGATCCAACTCATACTTCCATCCATGTAACCAGCAAGAGCCTATATAAATGCTCTCGCTATTAATACCTCAAATATTTGCTCAGTCATCGCGTTTTACGTGCCTCTCCCCATCTCCTGCAGAGTTCACCGTGTCCTGTGCAGGGCAGTGTTCATGTACATTTCTTCGATCTCTATACGGGACGTACCGCCTGCTGCAACGCACTACAATACGGAGGGAGGGCTATGGGAGCCGCACACAGGCCGCTTTGTACACCGCCGGTCCGGGGAGAGAGCGTGTTGTCTTAAGTTTTTGGGGGTGTTTTTCTTTCCCCTTGAGGAGCAGGCGACCCGCTCCCGGCCCGGCGCTCCAGAGAAGCTGGTCTGTGTTTGGAAATTGTCTCCGGGAAAACAGTCCTTTGTGCGAAAACAGCAGATAGTGACTGAAGAAGTGACTCAAATTCAGGATGTTTATCTAAATTTCAGATGTTTTGACTAGTTAAGATTTAGTTTGACTAAAATTATTGCACTTGCTTTGAGGTGTTTCTGACTTTTTTCAATGTATTGCTTGATCCAGCTTCATCTTCATTCGTCATTTCCGTTTGTGGATTATACACTGACTAATTATACACTAACTTTTTGTAGAATTTGGTGCATTTTTTAAGTTTTTATGCGCAAAAACACATCCCCATTCTGTTATAGGCGCGGTCAAAACTTTAAACCTAAATATCCCAGAACCTCAGGACAAAGTGCTGCTCCCACTTTCGCAATTTTGTAATTACTAATACTTTTGCAATCCATTGTATTTCACAACGACACAGTCAAAAGCACTGTCAAAACATGCGCACCGTAAAATCTGAGCCCGGTTGCTTCACATAGGCAACCTTTAGTGCCGCTTTAAACAAAGAACTTCTCGTAAAACATATCGAAATGTTGTGCAATTAGACGGATTTTGCCGCGGTAGCTTCATTGTGTAAACTTCGATCTCATTTCGCAGCTACATAAACAGCTGGAATCAAAGCTGGATTATTTGGCACATGTAAGCAGCAATGGATTTACATTGTTTGAGCCAGGAAGCAATCATGTAAGTTATATGCTGTTTGTAATTACTGCTAATCAACTTTCTAAAAAGAAAAAAACTTGGAAAGCAACAGTGCTGTTAGGAAGTGTTATCTGATGATCACTAATTAGACAGTAATGGCACAACAAAACACATTATTAAACCAAAAGTAAACTAATATTCAAGTAACAGGGAAGGGGTAGTAATAAAATGTGCACTTAGGATGGTGCTACTTCTAATACAAAGAAACATAAAGTAATTTCTACACCAAGGGACAGACAGATTGGGACTTTCTGAACTGACAATCAACCAAATAACCTTGACCAAATCCTGACTTCCTGCCACGAAGACTCAAAAAAAAATTTACTTACTTTCACTATTTATGTGCATTCGACTACTAAATTATCTGCGCTCTTGCTGCAACTACTCTGCCTCAAAGAATAAACATAATCTCTCTCTTTTGTTTACCAATAAGCATCTGCAAACAAGGCCCTCTTTGATGCCAGCGTCTCTTAACCTACAAAGCGCAGACGACGATGAGCTCGTATCATTGCCCTAAACCCGGAGCGCAGTGTGTGCGCAAGTGTTTCGTTGCCAATATTTCTGAAAGCATAACAGGGGAAACCCAAGCTTTGATTTTGAATAATAGATGAGCGGGAGAATCTGCGGTGGCTCCAAGGCGAATGCGCTTTAAACACTGGTTCGAAACACCCCTCGTCGTTGCCGGGCGGGAGTCACGCCTCGGCGCTGTGTCACCACTGCTCAATAATTCACCAATCACCAGAAGGACAGGTTTGCGGTTATTTTTACCTGCTTCGACAAAACAATAAGCAGTTTACCTAAAGGCTGTTACACACTCACAAACATTAAGAAGAGAATTGATCAAAAAGATATGTTAAATTAGTTTCAGGAATCCTATTTATGATGGAAAAGTTTGTCCAAAGCTTACACAGGTGTATGAACAACAAGCAGTGTTGGGCAAGTTACTTCTACATTACTGTTTCAAAAATCTAACCGAGTCACACTACTTTGAGTTACTTTTGAGTTACTTTTGGCAAAATATACACTTAAAATAGTTAGAATAATGCCACTGAGCAGAAAAGCAGTCAAAGATTTCCTTTTCCTCAGTCGTCCAATTTCTGAAGTGTTTTGTTTTGATGACATTAGCTTCACAAGTCTCTGTCTGCACCAGGATCAACTTGATTTGGTGCTGCATCTTATTTGAGGAGAGTTGCATGTGTAACTTGACTTATTACCATATTTTGTTTAAGTATTAATATATTATATTCCTCAGGTACTGTGAGATTAATACAGTGTTGTCAAATCACGCAATCTAGCTATAAGTATAAATAAATTCTCCTCCTCTTGGGTCTAAAACTAAAAAACAACCTTGAGTCAAATGTATTCGGAACAGCGCACCAATAAGATACAAATCTGCTTTAGCAAAAGTTACATCTAGACTTTACAAATGAGAGTAAAATGTTGTGAAAAACTGAATAAATCCTTTGAAACGGATCCAAGGTCTCAGTCACGTTGCTATAGTCACCAAGATGCGACTGTACCACTTTCTTCAAGGTCAATATAAGGCCTATAGTCCCTCTCCTGTTTTCTATGGAACAGATGTGGCCTCAAGTTCTGTCTGGTGCATATAGGCTCGGCTTGTACTAACAAGGAAATAAGAGACAGCAAACAATACTTTTGCAGTACTTTGTTACTCTTTACTCTATGACCCAAAGCATTACGTAAAAAGAACTTATCATGGAACGACCTTAAGCGTGGATTTATCCCAGCCCTGATTGCGTCCCGTGTTGATCTCTCCATGGCGGGTGCGTCAACATGTTATTAAAGCTAACTCAAACGCACACGTTATCAGAGCGAGGGGCTAAATTAAACAGGCGCAGTGGGGAGGCTAGTCCACTGCCACTCACAGCCACCAGTCAATATGAACAGCACAGTACGGTGTCGGGCAAATGAACCGGCGTGGAGCCCATGGCATGACATGACCCACTGATTAGAATGGAGAGAGACCCCAGGAGGACCCTACACCTGTAACTCATTCACTTTTAATATGTCGGCATTATCACGGCTTGAAAAAGTACATCAACAATAGCAAAAATGTGGTCTCCAGCCAATTTCGGAAAAGGCAGAAGCTAGTCAAACCTTCATTTGGTGCTGAAACATGTGAATGCATTTGGCAATGGAGGCTGATTAATTTATTCATCTATTTATTTAGCAAAGTGTGATCTGGCTTGTACACAATGGAAAACAGAATAGCTATAGCTGCTCTGCAATGGTATAATACAAAGAGTGCAGCACAGAGGCCAGTAGAATCACAGTTTCTCAGGATTTTTTTGTTGTACTTTTCAAAGAACTTTAATTTAGAAAAAGGTTCACAGGCCTTCATGTGTACTGAGGTTTCTAGTGTTGAGGATATTTTGCTTCTCATAAGGCATCATTTCTTGTCAATATTGGAAAAAAGAGGTACATTGTGATATTTTGTAGCTTGAAGCACTGAAGACATTGACGTCACAGTGACTTTGCAACATGAGAAAGACACTTGCTACAGTCTATAAGCTACTTTGTCTCATTTTAAACCTTATTTAGTTGCCTATAGCTCTTACTAAATTCTAGCTTGTCCTCAACTCCTCCTTAATTTTGCCCTCTTCTTAAAAATCCCATCTCCCCCATTCCCCCTGCTCTGGGTCTCCTATCATCTGCTCACTCCCCTCTGACGCCTCTGACAAGTGAAGGAGCCTAAAGCCGAGCTGAGTGGCCAGAGAGCCCCATCTGAAAGCTGTTCAAGAGGTTCAGAAGGAGAGATGAGTGATGCGCCGCGGAGGGGAGAGAGGAGCGCGCTCATGCCGTACATGTTCATTCAAAGAAACACTGAGGAGACATGGGGAGAGAAAGTAGAGAGAGAGAGTACCAGAGTGGAGCTTCTGGATGAACTTCAGAAATGATCACAGCGTGCTGGAGCTAGCGCGGCGCGGGGGAAACAAGGCTTTGACTGATGCGTAATTTGTATTTTGCTGCTATAACGGGACGACGTCAGCGATACAGCGATTGAGGAAAGTGGTGTTCGCTCTAAAGGAAGAACAATTCATTCATTATTATCCTCCGCGTCAATATAAATAAATAATTAAACAAAAAATAGGTCTCTGGAAGCTGAAATGTGCAGACATCTACTGAATGTCAAAAGATTAATTCAGCAAATTCATTTCTGAAATAAGAAGGGACTATGACGCGTGGATCTGCTAAAATATGATTATGATTTTTAATGCTAGGTTTCTAACTTTTTATGTGATCTGTTATTCGTGTGTGTGCAATATTATGGCTAGACACTGCATTTCAATCTTTCCAAAAACAAGACAACCGCACCATCTTACCAATAAAATCGACTTTGATCCTATTCCTAACATCAGCACCCACAGCTTTCCAGCACCACACGCACTCCCTCCAAGCCAACGGAACAAGTCTACATTTAGAAAGGGGTCTGTTTTCAATTGGACACAAATTTATACTGTTTGAGGCTATAACTCTTTTATTCTTTCACCATGGCAGTGATTAAAAGAGAAGGCACACCAAGTCCTAACTTTAAGTAGGCCTAATGAGGGGGAAACTTTAACGCATGAGACAGGAATATAGGCAGAGTGGACATGATTAACGAAATGTATTTATAAACGATATAACTATGTCTCTGGCTAATCTCATGGCGTGTGTGCACTGTGCGCTATTCCTCTTCAAGTGCGCAGAAATACGCGCACATCAAATTGTCATTACGCACAGAACCATTTCTGAGGCACCATTTACGCACAGATTGTGGAGTCCGGAGGCGCCACCTGTGAGCTGCCACTGCTCTGGTCCTGCGTGCGCTGCCACTGCCCTGGGTTGCACCACGGCGTCTCTGCGCAAGCTGCATGAGGCACCAAACCTGTCTGACTCCCAGGCACGAGGAAGTGAAAGCAAGTTTTTTTTCCCCCCTCCATTATAGCGCTAAATAGATGTGTGAGAATAGCAAATAGCAGGTACTTACTCAAAGTGTCCGACTTGGCGTGGCGTAAATCTCGGAACTTTCAATGGCAAAAAGCAAATAATCCACGTATAACTGCGTAAAGAGACAGAACTGCTCCTATATCCTTAACTCGGTTGACTTTTATGCGGCAATGTTGAGGTAAATATAAGTCCTCCAATATCCACGTCTCCGAGTAACAACGCGTCCCGATACCCCGAACTTCTCTTTCAACTAAATCCCTGGTCCTTGCTGCTGTCCACAGCGTCCAGATCATCCACTCTGCGCTTGAAATATTGCGTGGACACGGCGATGACCACGCAGAGAGGACGCAGCGACGCGTGGAGATGTCTGTGTTGTCTGCACGAGCGGAGTGTGTCTCCACGGATCAGCCTCGCGCTCTGTGGCTCCGCTCCGCTGCTCAGAGTGAAGTATGAGCCGCCGCTGTTTTCATTTCAAGGCAGCGAAGGAGACTACGGACAGCTCCGATGTTGGTCACCAAAATAAAAGCCTAAGGAGGGCGCCCTCGTGACGCAATACAAGTGCATCTTTGACAAACATGCAGGGCAATAAAAGTTAAAAGAAAGAAGAGCACTGTTTTATAGTCTATTGTTGTTGTTCACTATTACGCCAAAATCAATTAAATATCAAGGGCAAGCAGTGTATAGCCTTTAGGCCTCCTTTAGTTCACCTTTTGCCTAAAACACCTAAAAAACGCCTTTAGTTATATTAGTCATTAGTTTAATTTGAGTTGCCCTGGTCTGATTTAGTCGGGTTTAATATTCTTCATTGCAGTTTAGCAAGCCAGGTCACTTTAATGATAAATATTCATTCAGTGCAGGGCTTGGTGGTCTGCGGAGGCACGCTGTCTCTCATTTCCAATCGTGCTCTTACTTTGAAGGCCTTGTGATGCCCCTATTTCCGCTCAGCTCTGGTCCTGTCACTGAGCTGTAGTTGGAGCTGGTGCCCGCTGGCTGCTCAGTGCCTGCGGGACGCACACATCAGCGTAGCGGGCTCAGGGGGATCACATTACGGCGCACCGCCCCTCGAGGGGCCGCTGCAGGCGTGAGACGCGGTCAGAGGTGCCTCACACTCTCTCCGTTCATAAACGCAGAAGAAATATCAGATGGGATTGATTCTCAGTAAAAGTTACTAAATGTATTATTGGGTTTAACCGAGTAGGCTAATTGTGACATCCCTCTGTTCTTCTAACAAACTTTCTGAGAAATATGTAACATGCCAAACCTTAAGGGATGTTTGTTATAAGTTCCAAATGGGCTGGGCTGGGCTTATATTATGTTATTACAAAGTAAGAGTTGTCTATTGTGACAGTGAACAAGACTAGCCATCATAATATCCAAACAATACCAAAATAGCATTCTAATTCCTTTGAGTCAGTTTCAAACCAGTTATTTCACATAGGCCTAAGTTAAAGAGAAAAACCTTTATTTGTGTTCAGAATCCTGTCACAGCTATTAAAACTACATCACTGCCATTATGCCACAAGATCAGCCTCCTCCTGTGTCTCTCCCAGCTATAAAGCACCATAAAGCAGAGTGAAAAGGGCCATATTGTCCCAAATTGACTTTAAGTCATAAAAAGATTAGCCCAAGCCAATATTGGCCCAGTGGAAGGTGAAGTGTGCCATGTTAGAAGTGAATTACTGTTAAATGGTCTTAAAAACAGCAAGTCCATTCCGAGCTAACAGCTAATTACTGCTGTCAGGACAGAGGTGATGGCCTCAAACAACACACCAATTACCGTCATGTCATAAAGTGTGTTTTTAGCAGCCGTTTTATGACACCATAAAGTGGTTTGGTGTCCTGTCTCTGCAGTGGGTCCCAGGACTGAGGGCTACTGAGGGTGATTTGTGACCAAAACAGTGTCAACGCCATAAATGACCATAAATAACTGTAAAGAGGGACATGACAATTCACCTGCAGCACAGACAAGTGCAGGAGTTAGGAGCATCGGATTGGAATTGGTAATGGCTAATATGAGCTACCATTTAGATTTCTGATACTTTTCTGTTTTGTGTGGTGCATAGAAACATCCATCAAACTATCAACCCTTCACTCCCCAAATTGTAACAAAAGATTTCTATTTTTACGTTTATCTTTGCAGCCCGGCGCTTTCACTTTCTACAGCAGCAGAATAATCTTTGGGAGAGCTTTACCACACCAGATACTGCTCCATGTCAGCTATGATCTGAATACAGTTTATTCAGGTGTGATCCTGTCAGAGAGAAAAGATGAATGTGTTTCGACCTGCAGTGACAGACTCCCCGCTGTCTGATCTTTAACAAATGTGCTTTGGAATGAGAGGCATGTCTTTAGTCTCCTTGTTAAAACAGACTTAAAGCATGTCACCAAGCATCACATATGATAAGAGTCGGAATTAGCCGTCTTGTAACGTAAAGTTTTTAGCCTGACAATCAAAGCTAGAATGGCAAAAAAAAAACAGCTGCAGAAACTATCTCCATCAAATTTGCTTTACTAAATAAACATTAGGTGATGCATTAGGTGCACCCATCATGTCTTTGTTTTTATTTGATCAGCAAACAAGAGCATCCCATGTGGACCTAAGACATGTTCACAACAGGTGTGAGGGTTAGCCGCATGTAATCCGATAAAGACAACATCTGGCAACAATCTTATTTCCCCAAATAACAAAATGTACTATTTTATTGTTAAAAAATGAATCCCAATCTACCAATGTACCATGAAAAAAATATAACACAGGTTTAACCTAAAAATGATATAGTAATCATTTACATCTGAATTTTATAAGTTGTTCATAACGATAAATATCCATTAGTCCAACTAAATGTTTCATCTGTAACCGTGAATGTTTTAATTTGGTCCAACAAGAAAATGTTTGTTACCTGAATGTTCAAAAGTTCATTGAGTCAATATAAAACTCTTCATCAGCATATACTGTATGTGCCAATTTAAAATATTTCATCAAACCAATGTATTTTAATGGCTAAATCAGAGCTATCGTTAGCGTGTTTGAGGACTAACCTAGAGCACATGCGCAAGAAGTGCTAAATCAGGCATGTTCAAAGTGCGGCCCGGGGGCCAAATGCGGCCCTCAGACCAATTTTTCGTGGCCCTCAAGCCTCTTAATCACCAGCAACCATACTGCAATCTTAATAATTCCCTACACTTAAAACCATAAAAAGTAACCTTCATTGTGAGACAGAGCTATGGCTCCAAGCCTAAATAAAGGTGTGGGACACGGTAAACCTCTCTTACAGACACCTATGTTTGACTGCACTGGCCATGGATCTGTGGCCCTTCAAGCTGTACATGTCAATATGCGGCCTTCAGTGAAAAAAAGTTTGGACACCCCTGTGCTAAATGAGCAAAATGTTCATTGGATCAATTAGCTATTATAAATGACTGTCAATTTGCAATAGACAATTAGATGTACATAAAAAAATGACGAGTATGAATGCTGATGATGATGAGCAGCGAAACTTTAAGTAAGGGGAGTTCAGATGTTTTGATTGTATTTACTGCTTAATACTCCTAGAAACATGTTATTCCATTGCCTTTGTTGTTTAATGGCTTGAACAGATTGTACTTTACAAGCTTGATGAGCTTAATAAAAGTGCTACAATCCAAAATCGGTGATAAGCTATTATTAGCTGCCCTGGGATAGATTGATAGTATTGTGCTGCCAATCTGTGCCATCACCACCTGTGATCATGCAGCACCATTCCTGAACCAGGATCACGGTCAGCTCTTGTAGGATTGTTGCATGTTTGAATTGTGACACTGGAAACACAGGGAGAACAAGAACTCACCATTGAAAACAACGTGATGGTCTTATCATTTGTCACAGCCCTGACTGACTCATTTACTACACATCTCTTAAATTATACATGGACAACCGTAAAGTGTTGTTTTCCTCCTAATAATTTGCAGGGGAGCGCCGTGAGGAGGAGCACTCTCTGTCTTCTGGGAAAGTCAACAGCAGAACCAACAGTGATTAAGTGACGGTGAGGAGGAGGACGAAGGCCGCGCTCACTGACCTGTGCGGCCTGTGAGAACTAAAGACCCCCCCGGCTCGGTGTCAGCCCCGAGGTGAGGGGGTCGCGCTGCTGGCCACAGAGGTGCAGCAGTGACGCAGTACTGCTGGTACACTGACCACATGACCCCCGGCACAAACATTCACTCCTGTCAAGAGAAACAACAAAACTCTACCCCCCCATCCCCCGACGCTATCACCACAACCCCCGCCCACCAACGCGATCCTCCCGGGGAACAGCCGCGGGACATGAAAGGTGACGCTTTAATGAGAGACACAGTTAAAAATTAATCAAGAGCCAGGTTTGAAAACGGTCATTAGTGAAACTCGGAGAGAAAAATTACCCGAAAAAGACAAAAGAAATCATTTATTTTAAGCCGGACAACAGACCGAAGAGTGAGCTGCGCGAATGCTTGTCTGAAAGTATCAACTTTGGTTAGTAAATCCCTGTCAGAGATAATACAATGAAGGGAATGTGGGAGAAAATACCCCCCCCGCCCGACCGACATTGTTGGCGAAGGGTACGGAGAGGCTGCGGTGGCTGATAGCTCTGCTGCTGCGATGGAAATGAGGCAGAAGACGATAAATGGCATGTACACTGCTCATAATCTTTGTTTCTTTCATTCTAACTTCAGTTTGAATATTTATTTGAAAGTAAAGCTGGACACACACTAGAGGATTTTTAGACAGATTTTAGGCGCGGCTCGATAAAACTTTCTCTCATGGCATGATCTGTTGTAGGACTCCTCATGTGTGTGTATGTGTGTCCTCATGTCTGTCCTTAAGTGTGTGTGGCCTGTGCACAGATCTTTAGTCTCAAAAGATTTAAAATCCTCTGGTGTGTGGGCACCTTAATAGTCCACAATGAAGAGAAAGAAAGAAAGAGACCAAGTTTTTAAAAGTAAATGATCTAGCTCCCACCTTTTCTCCTTCCTGATTGGACCCGGAAGCCCCTCCTCGTTCTCTGTTCACGTTAAGGCTCGTCTCATTGGTCCACATGTAACCCTATGAAAAAAAGTTATTGAATTTTTCATGTTACTTCCGGGTCCAGACGGTGAATACACATTCTATTATATTGGTAATGCTGTTCAGTGAGGATTTCTATTTAGTTTTGTATCACACCTCTTCTATCCTGGTGTCTTTTCCCTGTTTATAGATCATATAGCAATGGGTTATAACAATACCGTTGAGCTCTGTAGTTCAACATGACAACATACACCACGGAAATGCTAAAACATCTAAAAGTAACAAAAGATCTTGTAGAGTGAGCTCGGTCTGATATCAGTGAGGCATACCTGCTCCTATCTGAGCGTACTCCCGATAACCCCATGCGCGCCTTACTCTCTGACTGGACCCTCCGACTGGACACTGGGGCTGATTGACTCATGTTCTCTTTGTGCGTGCAGACACAGCAGACAGAGGGGGCAGGTCTAATCATTAACACAGAGATTTTGGTTTGGGACAAAGGAGGAGACATGATCAGAGAGACCACTTCACACTCCACTGGACGCTGCCTTCACTGACCCCTCGCGCCGTGGGTTAAAGCCCCGCTGCCATCACTCATGTACCGTACAGGGTCAGGGAAGGGGCCAGCATGTCCTTCCTGTGGTACTGGTTCTCATCTTCTACTCCATATTCTGTAGCAAAAGTCGGGATATTTCAACCACAAGAAGAAATGTCATTCGATGCTAACAGAAGTGCATAGTCCGGTGTACTTTTCAGAAGTACAGTGTTAGCCCTTTCAATGTATTTTTCCTATAGCCGTTAGCATTAGCCATCGCACATGAGCAATCTAGACGTGGACGTGGTGGAGAAAGCACAGACATGATATAAATGTAATTAAACAGACATGCTGTACCTTGTAGGGGTGGGAACCTCTGGGTACCTCACGATTCGATACGATACACGACACATGGCTCACGATTACGATATATTGCACATAATCACAGAGGAGATATATCACTATTTTTAAAGAATAATGAGCCACAGGTCACATTATTTACATGTAAATACACAACCATTTACCTGTTCCCAAAACAAAGAAATTAACCTCAAGTTGATACAACGTGATACATTTTCAAAATGATTTTGATTGCAACTAAGAAGGCAATAACAAGAAACTGGCTTAATGGGGATCCCCCTGAGTGGAACAAGTGCAAGGGATTGTGGAGGAGGTGCACTCGATGGAGAGACCCTGGTCCAGGTGGTTTGCGTACAAACAAAGGCTTGAAGACTCTCCCGTTTGTCTGTTTTGTGTAACCTTGTTGTGTTGTGTTAATTAGTGCCTCCTTTTTTGTTTTTGTACTTTTTGTTTTGTTGTGAATAAAAACAAACAAAATAAAGAGCTAACAAAAAGATAAAAAGTTCTTTATTTGTGTGACAGTGTTTGGCCCAAGACCGTAAAATGGCGTACTGGCCTGACTGTACTATTGACCATTACAGGCCTCTATTGAAAGCAGTGGAGCACTGCAGCCTAATTCATATCCATGATGTTGTTAATTCATATGCATTACGTCATCAAAAGTATTGCGACAAGCATTGGTATTGTATCGTGCCACAAAATATTGTGATATATCGGAAAATCAATATATTGTCGCACCCTGGCCTTGTCCTACCTTTATGCAAAGATTCACTGAATGGGGAGAGAACGTTCAATTACACAAATACCGGCCAGGTCTGGGGAGTTTTAAGCCACACATTTGTTGCAACAGGCTCAGAAAACCGAATTCCTATGTTTTCTATGATTCCAACAATATGCTCAAGTGCATTTATTGATAACTCACACAACAACTAAACACAGTTGTGTATGTAAAGTAGCCACGACGTTGATGTGGACAGACTCCATACCTGGATCAAAGGATGTCCCCGTGCTGTTGTCATGACGACCAGAGTCCCTGTTTCTACCTGTTTTCAGAGCAAAGCGAGCGTCTGATGTCACTTCAGTCGCCGCGTCAGTCTAAATGTGTTTGAATGGGTGTGAATAGAGAGGAATGAAAGAGGAGCCACTCGGCCCTTATTCTGCACTATCAACCAACAACTTCAAATGCAGCTTCTAATACAGCTAACGCCGTAAACAAACAAACAAATGGAAAAAGGAAGAAGACTGGCAATGCTTTAGCTTTGAGATTAGTAAATGCACTGATACAGTAATAGTCCATAGTTTTATGTTGTTTCCACAGTCAAATAAGTTGTGACGTCTCTCTCAAAGAAGCAGTTTGTTCCTGGTTGGTATTTTTTATAAGTTTTGGCAAAGTGTCACTCTTCACTGACTGCTTTTTCTGTGATAATGATTTGAACGCCAGACAAATACATTCACAAAAAGCTCTCAGCTACATCTACCTTCACTCGCGCCAAAAATAAACCAGTCAGGAAGGATTTTTATCCAGCTACAGGATTACAAATTGAACAAAATGGTTTTCAGCAGAAGGGAATCCTCAACATTGTAACCACAGGGAATGGCGTTTTTGTACTACGTCCAAACTTACGCAAATCTCTCTTCCGCCCTGTCTGGAAATGCTAAAGGTTTTGTTGCCAAATGTCTGTTATGGTTGATGGTTTAGTTGTATAATGTTTAGCATCAGTGTCAAATTACCCAAAGAAGATGCTGGCACAACCAAACGGTATCAGATCACTATCGCTTAATAACAAAAGGCAAGTTGAGACTGATAAGATGCAACTTTAAATCTTCATCATTTAGGTGTGAGGTAGAGGTCAGGAATAGTTGTTTGGATGTGAAGTTAAAATGAAAGGGGCAGGGCACAGAACATGGTCGAATTCGATTTAATTATGTCCATGGGTTACAAGTGTAAAACTAGGACTAAGCCTGGCAATAAACCATTCAAAACATTCCAGTTCTATCTTTTTCGAATAGTCAAAAGTCCTCAAATTGTTATTCATAACAGAAAGTGTGGCTGAAGTCTGCATGGAGTAGAAGTTTGCATTTATGCAGTGCTGCAAGTGTCATCATTGAACAGAAGAGCTGAAGGTTCCATTACTAAATGACTTACTTTTAAATAAACACAAATCCACAAAGCAGATATTAATAAAAAACAGTGTGGTCTTGATATGGAAAAGGTGAGAATCTGGGTGTGCATAGCAGGAGAAACACAATTGTACACCTTTGACCATGCAAATCTGCAGATTCTTGTAGCCACTTACCGTTCTGGCTGCTGATGTTCAATACAAGATGTTGAAATACAGCCTGGTGTCCTCATTATTGTCTCCAGTGGGGTTTAGTCAACTTAAGTCTGCCCCTTAAGTTCCACCTGAATATTCATCGGTGTTCTGACCGACATTATATGATGATAACTGCAGATATGACCCAGTGCCTTACAGTCCTTACAGTCCACACATTCAGAGATATCCAACAGGCGGATATGGACAGAATGAGACCTAACACATTGGGCTGTGTGCTGTTTTGGACAATAACAAGACATAAATCGTAGGTAAAGTAATTACGTTTATTTGTTTTAAGGCTGGATAAAAGTTTGTGGCCATTGTACTGTGATGTTGTGGCTCAAATCAACTTACGTATAGTTGAAAAATGGAGGTATAATTGGCTAGCGCTGGTTGAAGCCATGCTAACATAACGGGCTGTTTCCGGAAGCCAGAAGTGCCCATTGACTTACATGTAAACCTTTTGGCCCCTCTTCTCATTATTGGAAATAGTGTTGTTAATATGGCCTCAAGTGCTTGTCTTCTTTGTCTTTTTATATTTTCAACATTAAAAGAGAAGCTAACTTGCACATACCAAAACATTCTGTTTTTAATGTGTTTTTAATCTGTAAAGCACTTTGGGTTGCATCTCTGTATGAAAAGCGCTTTATAAATAAACTTTGATTGATTGATTGATTGATACCTTAATATGGGTTTGTTTCCGAAAAAACAACATGGCAACATAGCAACAAATGCTAGCATGAATTGGCTTCATTAGCCATATGGTCAAAACAGTGTCCATGAGTAGTATTTGAATTTAGTTTTAGTCTTTTGACAAAGATGCAATTTAGTTTTAGCAAATATTTAGTCTTTTTAGTTTATTCTGCACAAATCTCATGTAAATTTAATATAACTATACATTGATATTATTGTATTTGATGATATTCTCTGCTTCCTGGAGCTTCTCTCTCATGAACAAAGCACAGACCTGTTTCTTTGGCAGTGAATTTAACTGATATGAGGCTCTTCCGAATTGTGTCACTGAAGTTCACATGTTTTAGTCCCTTCTTTTCATTTTCATTTAGTTGTCATGAATCAACCAAATATATCTTGAGATTTTCCTCATAGTTGACCCACTTTTAATTTAGTTTAAGTCTATTTTTAGTGATCAAAATGATTACTTTGACTAAAAGTAACACGGAAGTTATGGCGAACTACTGTGCACAGTATGAACCAATAAGATGAATGGCAAATTCTGAATGGTTTATCCCACTACTCCTGGCTATAATTTATTCCTACACCCGCAGTGCAACAAAACCTATGACTTTGGCTAAATTGAAATAAGAAATAAACCATTTTTTGTGGCTGCAACCTCTGACCTCTGAATCCCAGCCCTGTACTCTGTGTGCACGGCCCTAACATTCAGCCTGATGGAGATGGATGCTCTCAGCTCTGGCTTTCCATGTCGGAGTGAACCATGGCGTGTTGCGAAGACACATGAAAGGCTATTCTATGCCCGCTCCTCATCCACAGAGTTATTTTTAGTCTTCTGTTTTTTTCATAAACCACTCAGCTTCAGTTTCTTGCCGACTTCAAACGGACTGCGGCTGTAATCCAGGCTTTGCAGAGACGAGATGTTAGAGAGAGCAGCGCTGATCTGCATGTAGCGTGGGCGGCGCAGGGCATGTCCGGGTCAATGGGAGCGCTTTTTGGTGATGAAGAGGTGATCGAATGCAGGAGGGAGGAGGGACAGAAGGGCTCAGCGTTTGCATACGGTGAGAGGGATGTAGTGAACATGCAGTCCCCTGTTTTTGTTTTAGACACAGGGTTCATCTGTAGTGTTTACTCTCAAGATGAAAAGGTGTGTTGTTCTCTTCAGGGGGGTGATTGAGAGCTATTGTTTTGGTGAAAGGTGCAACAAACCAGACAGGAAAGACAATTTGCATGTAAAGAAGATATTCTTGTGACAACCTTTTCATGATTCAGACATGAGCCTGAATCAGTTTGTCACCAACTTTGAATTGGAGACTTTGTGACGATGTCTGTGAAAGGCGCTATATAAATAAAGCTCTTCTTCTTCTTCTTCTTCTTCTTCTTCTTCTTCTTCTTCTTCTTCTTCTTCTTCTTCTTCTTCTTCTTCTTCTTCTTCTTCTTCTTCTTCTTCTTCTTCTAGTGCGCTGCATCTAAATACTTGCTGTTACAGCGGCAGAGGCTCAGAGCTAAAGAGAAATAGAGTCAGTGTTGGGGAGTAACTAAATACATGTATTTAAAATACGTATTCAGAATACTCATTTTTGAGTAACTGTATTCAGGTACAAATACTAGAGAAAGAAGAGAGACAGAGAGAGAGGAAGGAGAGAGAGAGAGAAGAGAGAGAGGAATGAGAGAGGGAGAGGATGGAGAGAGAGAGAGGAATAA